>JAQQSU010011719.1:0-12100 GCA_028627135.1 Pseudochirops cupreus
TACAACAATTAAACAATGTAATTGTCATTATGTTATTAAATATTGTAACTATAATTATAAAATACCATAAATATTAAATGTTAAATATAATTATTGTAATAATAATTATATAGCATTGATGCAATGTTTTAAGGTTTTCAGAGTACTTTATGAATATTATCTCATTTTATTCTCACATCAATCCTAGGAGGCAGAAGAGTAGATGTGAGAGAATGGGGACAGAGAGGCATTATTGGAGATAAAAGAACAAGGCCAGAATTTCTTCTTGAGCAGGGATTAACTTTGAATCATAAGGATAAGGGCAGTGGCCTTAATCCTCCCTTGGAAGTGGGATCAGGAAGGTTGTGTTCAGCCTGAATTCTGCCCAACTCTGCAGAGATGACTAAGTGAATTTATTGGAGTCTGTTTCACTCCTGGAAACCTCTGTCATTGACAAAGTGCCAGAAGGTAGTTGAGCCATGTCTTCTGACCTGGTACGACCAATGGCAGGGCATGTGCTTGACCCATTAAAAGTTGTTGTCAGAATCTCAAGCCTCGTTTTCCTTCCCTCCTTTGGGATTTGTTCATTAAAAAAAAAAAATTCATCCTGATTTTTGAGAAGACACTGTGTTTGACTTGTGTTTGATGTCATCTCTCCTAAATGCGCCATTTATATTCCCTTTCATCATAATCTCTTGTGTAACACATAAAAATATGTCTTGGCAATGAGCTTGTGAAGTAGGGTGATGAACTGTGTAAGGTAATATTGTGGTGCTCTCATTAAGTGATCAGCCTTGCAGATGAGAAATTATATTCTTTCCGTTAACTGTGCTTGGCTTTTGGTTGGTGAGTATGGATGTTGTTTGATTTTAAAGAAGTCTTTGATATTTCTTTTGTCTAGACTAGAGGAGTCTCCCAAGTGGGGACCTCAGGGTGTGTGACTAACCAATGAGAGGGTGATTCTAGGCTCATTTACAATATACTCCTTTCATCTATTATAGTTCAAAATGCTAGACATTCACCCAAGGAACATATAAAGTCCTCAACGTCCCCTGCCTCCATCCCCAAATCCAACCCTTCATCATTTCATGACTCCTGAGGCACCTTTGGTTGAGAGAACTCTGCTGTAGTGAAGTGGGAGATGAGTAACATCTTCCCTCCACACCCATCCGTCCATGTGTGGACACACACTTTTTGATGTGCCTGATGAGCACACATAGATGAATTGTGAGCTGGATTAAAGATCTCAGTATATTGTCTTTTCCCAAGAAATTGTTCTTCTTCAGAATTTTCCTTTGGGAACACGGCTATCTTTGTCATTGCTCAGCTTCTCTATCCCTATCAATTGAAACTGCTCTCTCCAAAGTTGCCAGTGATCTTGTATTTATCAAATCTGATGGGTGTGTTTGAGTCCTGGGTCTTTCTGCAGCCTTTTACACTGTTGACTGCCCTTTCCTCCTACATTTAGTCTCTTTTCTCTGGGTTGCTAAAAATGATGTATATGTATCAGCTACAAAACTCTCCCGTCTGTAAACTTAAAAAAAAAACAACTTAGAACAGAATTTTCTAACATGTTTAAAAGGTCTCCCAAATAGAAGATTTTAGTATATTTTGAATCCATTTGCTAGAAATATTAAAATGTAATTTTTTTTTTCACAAATTTGTAAGAACCATTTATTGACATCAAGGTTTTAAGATGCATACTTGCTAGTTAACTTTCAACAAGACTTACATAATTGGTGGATAGAAAAGGGAAAAAAAAACCCAACAAAATCCCAGCTTAAGTATCTTTGTGAAGTTTCTCCTTCTGCTTCTCCCATTAAAACCAAATATCAGAATAAATTCAACTTAAAGTAATTTGGAGGCTTGGTTCTGTCTAACACAAAGTGTTAAACCAAGGTCATAAGAAGTAATGAAACATGCTTTATTTTAGTGTTTTTGTTAAAAAAAAAGTTAACAAAATTTTTAGTGGGAGCAAATTTTTTTATACTGTTAATAAATATTTCATTTTACTTATCTTATTTAAATCACTATTTTTGTGTGCTTTGTAATGATGCAAAATTAACATTATAATATATATAATTTATGAAAAAGTGAATATACATAAATTGAAGGTGTGTGCTCAGAGCAGAGACAAGATGTAAAAGTCCAGAGAGTTGAGGGGAGGGCCTGTTATAGAAGTTAGGGTGTCTGGCCCCCAGTATTGAGTATCTTCCCTCTCCAGTCCATCCTCCACAAAGCTGCTAATTTAATATACCCAAAATGCTGATCTGACCATGTCACTTATCTGCTTATGAAACTTCAGGATCTTTCCATTTTAGGACAAAATGCAAACTCATCTATTTTAACATTGAAAGCCCTTCTTAAGCTGCCTCTAGCCTGTCTTTCTTGGCACATTACTCCTCATCAAGTAGTTTGTGTTCCAGTCAAATAGATCTGGCTGTTCCTCATAAATAATGTTCCATCCCCCATTTCCATGCTGTTGCAGATCCTGCCTTCCATGACTGGAATGTTCTCCCTTCTCATCTCTGTCTCTTGGAACTCCCTAACTCCTTTCAAATCTCAGCTTTTACTTTAAGAAGCCTATTCCCCTCTTTCACCCACCTCTCATTGTCACTTCTTTCCCACAGCACCAATCAAGGCTTTATTTTGAAGAATATATAAAATACTGACCTAGGAGGAGCTAAGCCGCTGGCTTCTGAAGACCACTTGGATGATGGATGATCGAAGACCACTTGTCTTCACCCTAGTTATTTCTCATCCTACCAGTAAACTGCTCTGATTGCCCCTTCCTGCCCCCTCCCTTTCTCTACCTCTTGATCTGGTAACTATAGTCAAAGCAACACTACTTAGCCTTTGGAAAATGGTCTGACCATCCACTGCCCTGTTGTGCCACCCAAGATCTTTGTCTTTGCAGGTCGTAACTCCCCTGGCTGGCTACTACCTTCCAGGAGCCATCTACACACACACACACACACACACACACACACACACACACACACACACATGTTATATGTGTTCTCTATGTATGTATATGTGCACACACACATCTATGTAGTGTATATATGGTAGCATATATATATCTATGTATGTGTGTGTGCACTTATATGTATAATATTTTTATATTTGTATCTCTAGCTCTTAGAACAGTGCTTGGCACACAGTAAGACCTTAGCTAGTGCTTCTCAGGCATTCATTTCCTGTGAACATGGATTCCCCCAGGAGAATGTAAATTCCTGGAGGACAGGATGTTTATTTTGATATATTTTTATGTGCGTGTGTGTGTGTGTGTGTGTGTGTGTGTATCTGTGTCTGTGTCAATTGTTCCAGGTCTATATTACCTCTTATCCTCAAACTTTGTGAGTTTGGTGCTCTTATTTCCCCCATTTTATAGATATAGAAACTAAATCTCGGAGAAGTTAAATGGATCACTTAGAGCCACATGGTTAGTAAATGTTTGAGTCTAGATTTGAACTCATGTCTTCCTGACTCCAAGTCATCTGCTATCTATCCACTGTACCATCTAGCCACCAGGAACTCGTTTAAAGACAGTTCCTGTTTTCCTTTTAATTCTGCTTGTGAAATCTGGACCGTTGTTATTGGTCCTTATGAGTATTGAGGATGGGAGTGGAGGGTATGGTAAGAGACTGCCACTCTGTGTTTATCCCAATATTTCTGTTTGTACTGTTTAGCTGATTTTCTGAAAATCATAGAGGAACGTTCTGAGACCATCCAATCTCTCTTCCCTGACTCTCAGCAGACTGCTCAATCCCTTGGGGCAGATGGCTATCTTTCTTCTTAGAAATCTTTCTTCGTGACCTGTCTTGACTGCCTTTATCCTAGAGAGGATTTTCCTTGTAACTAACCCCACATCTTTCCCATTGCAATTTTGCTGATTTCCTCGGTCGTGCTCTATGTACAGTAGCATTTTAGTTGAGGTGATTTGTGTTGATAGGAAAAAAAAGGACCACAGAATCTCAGAGTTGACAACATCTGATAGACCATTTAATTCAGATTGTACCCAGGTAAGAATTCCTTTTTCAGTATGTCTTACCCTGTGCCAACGCAGCTTTGACTGGCCCATAAATACTATCTATGCTGTGAAATGTACTACCTTCCAAGGCAATCTTTTTGGATAGCTCTAATAGTTTAAAAAAAAATCTTTTTTTTACGTGAAGCCAAAAGCTCTCTTTCTGTGATATCCTATGATATCTCCCTTTCCCCCCTTCTCCCCAGTTCTGCCCTCTGGGATCAAGCAGAACAGGTCTTTCCACATTGTAGCTCTTCAGATACTTCAAGAGATGGTTAATCACATCTGGTGAATGTTCTGAGTTCCTTTAACCCACCTATGCTTGTGCGGTACACTCTATAGCTCTCTTTAATGAGGACCACCTTCTTCTGGATGTGCTCATGTTTGTCAGCGTGCTTCCCAAGATATAATACCCAGTATATTATAAAGTACTACAGTTGTGGTCCTGACTCCAAGTCATCTGCTGTCTATCCACTGTACCAGGTCTATATTACACCTTTGGGGCAGATGGTCAGGGCAGAGGAGGACAGGATGAAAAGAGCTAGCTCTCTTCTGGGGACCATGATTATATTAATACAGCCTAGGGTGATATCCTTTAGTGTTTTCTTGTACTCTCTCCTGTACTATCACCCCTCCTTCTAAGAACCCCACTGAACATGCATACATATGTATACATAAATAAAACGCCTGAATTTCGCCTTGCACTTGGTACCTGGTCAAATCTCTCATCCTACTATGTCTCTCTGTGTGCATGTGTAGCATCTCTCTGATTTGACTCTCTATCAAAAAACAAAGTAAGTGTAGTTTGGCATAATTGGAAGTAATTGGAAGGAATTTCAAGTAATACTTGGAAGTGATACTGAATTTTCATGGCTGTTTCATTAAAAAAAGCTAGCATTTATATAGCATTTCAAAGTTTGAAAATTGCTTTACAAATGTTATCTCATTTTATCTTCTCAATGGCCCTGTTAGATAGGTGCTCATTCCCATTTCATAGATGAGAAAACTGAGACTCAGAGAGCTAAAGTAACTTACCTAGGGTCAGACAGCTAGTAATGAGAGCCTGTGGCTGGATATGAACTCAAGTCTTTTGGACTCCAGCTTCAGTTTTACCCACTGTATCACCTAGCTGCCTAAAAGCTCAGGAACTATTCCTTCTAGTCTCTATACAGCCTTAAATTTATCTAGGATTAGGAATCAAGCTCATTGACTTAAAAAAAATTAATCTGTATTATTCATATTTTCTCCATCACTTAATTTTCCTTCTCAATTTTTTATTATTCATTTATTTATAACATTCTTTTCTTTTTAAATTTCGAGCTCCAAGTTCTCTCCCTCCCTCCCTCCTCATCTACTGAGAAGGCAAGCAAAAGGATATCAATTAATTATACATGTGATTTCCATATTATCCATATTGCAAAAAAAAATGCAGAAAGCAAGAAAAAATGCACTTCATTTTGCATCTGGAGTTGAACAGTTTTCTCTCTGGAGGTGGATGGCATTTTTTCATCGTGAATCCTTTGGAATTGTCTTGGATCATTGCATTGATCAGAGTAGCCAAGTCTTTCCCAGTTGATCATCATTACGACACTGCTGTTGCTGTACACAATGATCTCCCATTCTCACTTCACTTTGCAATCAATTCATGTAGGTCTTGTGTTTTTTCTGAAACCATCCCCCTTGTCATTTCTTATGGCACAAACATACTCCATCACAATTATATTCCACAACTTGCTTGGTCATTCTGCACATGATGAGCACTCCCCCAATACCCAATTCTGTGATACCACAAAAAGACTACTAGAAATATTTTTGTACATATGGATCCTTTTCCTTTTCCTTTGATCTCTTTGGGATGTTGCTGGGTCAAAAGATTTTTATAGCCTTTCTGTTTTTGTTTGCTCATCTTCCCAGCCTCTTTCTTGATTTTGAACTGTACTTGGGCTTTACTCACCTGGGAGTGGGGAGGTGCTAGTGGTCCCAAGCTTTAGGTCTTTTTATACTGTTGTTTTTAGAGGTTGATCTGGGCGACTGCAAGTTTTTGGTGCTTCTGGGGTGGTGTGATCTGGAGGGAGGTGTGGTCACTGCTCTCCTGGTCCTTCCTGAGGAATGGCCCCTGCTCCACTGTAGCTGCACACTCCAATCCTCTTCTCTGCCTTGGGACTGTGACCAGATTCACTTGTGACTGACCACAAGCCTGCTTCTTCATCCTGGAACTGTGACCTAGAACTGTGTGTGGGCAATGGAGTTGCCAGTAAGCACCAGTTGCATCCAGTGCCAGCAAAGGGTCCCCTGTAATCTCCTTCTGACTTGTTGTCCGACCACCTTACTGTCTCTGGTTTGAGAGGTCCTAAAGTTGCTACTGCCTTTGGGCTGCCTCTAAGGCTGTCTAAGGCTTTGCACTGGCCCCCACTCTGATGGCACAGACCTCCCCTACCAACCTCCCAAGTTGTCTTAGGCTTGACAAGTATCCCACTCTGACCTTTTGTTAGCTCTGCCACTCCAAAATTTGATTTGAAGAGTTATTTTAAAGTTTTTTAGAGGAGAATCTCATTGACCTTTGAAAACAATTCTTGGGTTATAGGCATCGAAGATGAGTTTGGGGATCCATTAATCACATGAAATTCAAAGAGCTGATTACCATATAATTATTTTTCCAGGCATTTCAGGGAGCCCATCTTCTGAGATGTGATGGGAGGTGTTACCTGTGTTTGGGGAAAGTGTGCCCAAATGATTAAGGCATCAATCATCGAAGCAATGAAACTCAGCAACCAACAGATGTTTACAACCACCCTCTCCACCCCTCCCTTCATCTCTGGGACTTCCATTCTGGGAGCCCTGCGTCTTGACTGGTGAATGTCTCAGCTGGTCTTCTATTTCAGACTGATTGCACCAACTCTGCCTCATTTCACCCCCTAATCCCTTAGTCATCTTTTATGTCCATACCATCTCTACTATAACCCCTCCAGTTCTGGAACCAGGATTAAGTCAATTTTGCCCATTTTTCCTGGAAGGAATATGTCTGTCTAATCCCATTGTCCCATTTAATAGACAAGGACCCTAAATGCCAGATCAAATGCCCCTCCCTTATGTGAAATGTCACCATTGTTAGAACATAAACTACTTCAGGGCGAGAATGTTTGTTTTGTGACCATGATTCTGGTGACATAGTAAGTGCTTTATAAATAAATACCTTTCATCAGTGCTGTTTTGGACTATTTAAAGCAACCAGATAGTCTAAGATTGGAGTATTTCTGTGGTGTAAGAAATGACGAGTTGGTAGACTTGGAAAAAAATGGAAAGACTTGGACTTATGAAGGAAGAGGTTATCCATTCTCAGAGAAACAGAGGATAAAAAAGTATAGAAGGTCTTACATAGATGCATATGAATGTATTTGTCCACATGTGAGTACAATTATATATCTAAGTATATTATGTGTGTGTGTGTGTATGTGCAGGTATATGCATGCATATATTTGTGTGCATATGTCTGTATATATTTACATATGTATGTGTGTGTGTGTGTGTATAGAGCCACGTTCAATTATAATGGGGTGGGGGTGGGGGAAAAGAACAAAATAAAAAGTGCACAGCAAAGAACAAAAGAAAACTTACAGGGAAGCAAAGAAAAGATGGACAGCTCTGAACACAATGTGTAGTATTTATTACACATAAAATGAATTATTACACATGAAATGAAAATTTATTGCTGCATATTTTCAATCCTCTCTCCCATTCTGCCGTTCACATGGCAGTGCTTTTTTTCCCGCTTTTCTTATGTTGTATTATTTTAGCTTTAATGTTTGTTTCTCTTTTCCTTTCTTATTTTGTATTTAACTTCAAAATAACATATAAAAATACTCTTTTCACTTATTCTTTCCTGTCAAATGGATCTTCATTTAGAGTTGGAAGGGAACTTGGGGCCATCAATGATCCAATCCCCTCATTTCATGGATGAGTAGAACCAGACTCAGAAAAGTTATTAGCCAAAGGTCGCATACGATTTAGCTCCCAAATAAGAAAAGTTCAGGACAAGAAGCAACTTAGAGCAAAGAGGGTATTAACCTGTCCTCTTTGTTAGAACAATTCTCTGTCAGATGAGCCCAGAACACTTTTATCATTAACACCACCCCCCAAAAAGTGCTTTTTTACATTTAGTAGTCATCGGACCTCAATGCCACAAGAGTTAAAAGATCTTCAATTTTGGTGACTAAAGATTAATTTTAAAGTTAATTACAATCTATGCTTTCCATGTCTACACTACTTCCCAAGTTCTTTGAGACTTGGGTATAGCACTTTACCCAGATCTAGCATTATGGGATTATGTTTTGTTGCATACTGAGGAGTTGGGGCCAATGCTATAAATTAGCAACATATTATTGTGAGTAGATCACAGATGAGAGGAGTCTGTTCACGTCTCAAGGATGTCAGGAGATAGGTGAACAGATTCCTTATTTGTTTTGACAGAAGTGTTAATGACCTGTTTCTGAGTTTATACTGTCTTCTGTTATTTAGATGTTTCTTTTCTTCTTGCCTAAAAAGCTTTAAACTCTAGACACATTTCAAAGATCATTTTTTATTGTTTGTCTTTTGGTTAAAAAAAAATCAGAACATTTTGTTCTCCTGTTTCTTATTCAGATTGTTTAGTCATTCTTGGGAAGGGTGTTTTTGTGAGGGAGAGAACGTATTTGTCAGTTTAGGACTATCTATTGCTCTTACAAGTCAAAATGTCATTTCATGTCCATTCCTCACAGTTTTTACATGGTTTTATGAGGAAGATTGATGTACACAATTGGAATTATTATTTTAAAATGCAATTTTTCTGAAATTATGGTGATGATTGATATGATAGGCTCATAGATATTCTAGAGTTTTAGAAATCTGGTGTAAAATACATATGGAAGATCTTACATTGTTCAGTTTGACAAATTAAATACCAGTGAAGTGTAGAGAACTATGCTAAGTGTTGTGGGAGATACATAGATAAATAAGACATGGTCCCCGACTTCAAAGAATTTTCGTTCATGGGATGGAGATGGGGGTAGGATCACAGCATCTTAAAGTTAAATGAAACTTAAAAGGCCATGTAGTTCAAAGCACACCTGAACAGACAGTTCTCTCCTCTATACCTGGTGAATAAATGGTCATAGACTCAAACAGAATGGGAACTCTGTGCTGGGCATTCCCTTGGTAAAACCACTAATTAACATTGTCTGTGTTGTATTGAATTTATTTTGTTAAACATTTCCAACATTTTAATCTGATTCAGGCTGCCCTCAGGCTTGAGACACAGGTTTGACACCTTTGGTCCAGACCAATGGTAATGGAGAACCTTCTGAAATTTGAGGCTACTCTTTTCATTTTTTGGTAGCTCTGATTTGTAGGATTTCCCCCCTTATATCTAATCAAAATTTATTTCTTTGCAATTTCAAGTATTTGTTCATTTCTCCTGCTTCCTGGGGCAAGCAGAGCAAATCTAATCTCTTTTTCCCACTTTAAGGTTTCCCTTCAAGCTCTAAAGAAGATTGGGAACTTCTAGAGAGCAGGGACTGTCTTTGACTTTCTTTGTATCTCCAGTATTTAGTACAATGACTAGCACATGGTAGGCCCTTAATAAAACACTTATCAGTTGACTCAATAAGCATTGCCAGTGCCTTTAACTGATCCTTATATGGCACTTCTCTGTTCTTTTGATCATCCTGGTTAACATGTTCTAGATATGTTTTGGTTTGCTTTTGGTTTTTCATTCTAGAATAAAGTGCTCAGTCAGCGCACACGGTATGTCCTATAAACACATGAATTGTGGTTGCTATGATGAGGATGCAGTCCACAGAAGCTCTCAAGAATTTATAACCTGAACCATTATCTAGCCATGTGATATGATGGATAAAGTGGCTCAGTGGCCAGGGAGACCTGACTCAAATTCTGCTCCATGGGAAAGTCATTGAACTTCTCTGGGGCTGTTCTTCCACTGTAAAATGGAGATAATACTGGTTGAATCTTCCTTATGGAGTTGTTCTAAGGCTCACATCAGGTAATAACATGTCAACTCTTATTTGTACTGTTGAATTTTTGTATTCAGTTAGCTTTAGCTAGTATAGTTTAGTTAGACTTTAGCTTTGTCCTTATTAAAATCACTCAATTTGACCCATTGTTCTAAACTTGTTGAAATTTTTAGATCTTACCATCATCCAGTGTGGTAGCAAGCCTTCCTAGCTTTGTGTAATCTGCAAATTTGCTAACCGGTCCCATCTATGTCTTCATTTGAGACACCATTAGAAATGTTGAAGAACAGAAGACCAGGGATAGAGTTCAGTTAGCCCCTCCAAGAGAAATTGTTCCATGTTGACATTGACCCATTTAATGATTACTTTCAAAGTAATTCAATTCATTTAGCCAGTTCTGCATTCACTTAATTCTGCCATCATTTAACCCACATCCCTATTACATGGTGTCCCAAAAGACTGAGTACAATTTTAAGCTGTTATTATTCATAAGCATTGCATAAGAGACTTGTCAGATGCTTTACTGAAGTCTAGTTATATTAAACATGCAGCATTTCCCTTGGTCTAGTAAATTTATCAATTGAGAAAATGAATTTAGTCTGGTGTGATTTGTTCTAGATGAAATCATGTTGGCTCTTACTAATCTCTGATATTCTCTCTAAATGCTTGACAAACTGTACCTAAATCTCTTACAAAATAGACCAATTTAGAAGTGCTAGGTGAGATCTGAACAATAATAGCAATAATTGAACACTTTTAAACTTTAAGGTTTAAAAAGTACTTTACAAATATGATATAATTTTATCTTCATAACAACCCTGGGAATGAATTGCTAATATTATCCCCATTGTACAGATAAGGACATTGAAACTGAGAGAAGTTGACTTGCCAAGGATCACCCAGCAAGTAAATATCTGAAGCTGGGATTGAACCCAGATCTTTCTGCCTTCCAGTACAGTGTTCTATCTACTGTGACATTGCTGAAGGAAATACCGTTTCTGACTGTGGTACCCAGGAAGACTTTATTGATGTGTAATGCATTTGTCTTGGGAGTGATGGGTAGAATTTCAATCAGTTGAGATGAAAGTAGAGGTGTGGAGGTCAGGAAGAAAGAGCAAACAGAAATATGGCAGCAGGAAATGCCGTGTATTGGGAGAGTAATCCCATGGACCTAGAGCATAAGGTAGCTAGGGATGGCAGGGTAGTATATGAAATAAGACTGTAGAAAACGGGAAGGATTTGAATATTAAGTTAAAGAGTTAGACTTTATTTGGCCAAGAAGAGGCATACTATTTAATTCTATGAAATTCTCTCTGTTGTCTCAACTTGAAAGTTTATCCTGAACAAACTTCAAAAACAAATGGCATAATTAATATATATTTTGGAAATCTTTGCAAAATTTTAGTTATACGGCTATTTTCCTGTGTACTTTTCTGGATAATGAGTGGTAGCAATGTCTAGGATATATAGCAATTTTTAAGACTAGGACAAACCAATTCAGAACCCGATTTAAATTCTTTAACAAGAAAACCGAGAAAGTTTGAATCCCTGAATGTGTTGGAAATTGAAGCTACTCAGCATTTATTTGCCTCTCTTGCTCTATTCCACTCTCCCCACTACCATCTTGAGAGCATTTGGGGAACAAAATGTGCACATTTGTAGCATTTTGGTTGGACAAGGGGGTATGACTCCTGTTCAGCAACTGATGAAAACAACATATGGTTAGTTTTGCGAGGACTTAGAAACAGATGGTGACCTATAGCCTAATTATGCAGTGGGCAAGGTTCTTTAAACACATCTCTGGGGTTTTCAAGTGGCTCTTCGGCATGAATTAGATGCTCTCTATTTTTTCTTGTCGTGTTACATAAACATATTCCAGGTGAGGTCTTAGCAGTACTAATGTTACGTGAGGATGTCTTGTGCTAGTTACTCCAGGAAGCCTCTGTATCAGCAAGCACCCTAGCATACCTAGGGCGGCTACTAGCACAGGTTCTTAGATCTGCTTTTCTAAAGGAAAGCAACTCAAGATGGGTTAACAATCTTACTTTAATCAAGCATATCATTTACCTAGTTCAGGGGGAAAAGT
>JAQQSU010011720.1:0-12100 GCA_028627135.1 Pseudochirops cupreus
ATTGTTTCTTGTTAGCTGCTTGCAGTATTTTCTTCTTGACCTTGTTGCTCTGGAATTTGGCTACTATATTTCTTGAATTTTAAATTTGGGATCTCTTTCAGGAGAAGTCTGGTGAATTCTTATGATAACTATTTTACCCTCTGATTCTAGTACCACAGGACAGTTTTCTTTGACAATCTCTTGAAGGATGTTGTCTAGCCTGCTTTTTTTCATCATGGCTTTCTGGTAAACCAATAATTCTTAGGTTATCTGTCCAGAATCTATTCTCCAGGTCAGTTGTTTTTCCAGTGAAATATTTTACATTTTCTTGTAATTTTTCAATCTTTATATTTTGTTTGACTGACTCTTGATGCATCATAGAGTCCTTAGCTTCAATTTGACTGATTCTAATTTTTAGTGAATTATTTTCCTTGATTAGTTATTGAAGCTCCTTTTCCATATGTACAGTTTTCATTTTTAGGGAGACATTTTCTCCAGTTAGATTATGAACCTCCCATCCTAGTTCTCAGATTTTACTTTTTAAGGATTAGTTTTTTACAGTGAGATTTTTTTCCAATTTGGTTATTGTAGATTTAAATTTAACTCCTACCTCTCTAATTTGGCTTTTGAAATCTTTCTTGAGCTCCGCCAAGAATGCTTTTTGGGCTTGAGACTAATTCATCTTTCCTTCTGTGGTCTCCAGTATGTGTATTGAGTCCATGTTGTCCTCTGATTTTGGTTGTTCTTGCTCACTATAGAAGGATTGTATAGTTCTAGATCTCATCTCAAAGATTCCTTCTTCCCCATTGTGATTGCCTATGTCCCGGGTTTTTAGAGTGGATATCTGCTTCTGGGATGTAGATGTATTGCTCTTCTCAAGCTGAGAGATAGGTGTTTGATTGTTAACTTTGTGAGCTGTAGCCTCTGAGTATCTAGAGTAGGGCCAAGGCCAGGGCTCTCAGTGTTTCCCCTGAGTTACTCTGATGCTCACAGAGTAACCTGTTGGGAAGCAGTGGTCTGGCCACTTCAAGTTTCCATCTCTGTGTCTCTGGGCTACTGCTCAGGCAGGTTGAGCAGCTGGAGTCTGGCAGAGCTGTTGTCTACATATTCCCCAGGTGGTGCTAAGGCACATCTGGGCTTGTGTTTCAGTGTTTGCTGTCTCAACTCCCCTGGGCTTAGCTTCTGTACTGCCTCACTTCCACCTTCCTCAGTGACTTCCAAGCCTGAGGCTATTTCCACTAATTCAGGATTTTACTCTGGGTCAGACTGTTATCTCTGGGTTTTCTGGATCAGGGTGGGGGAAACAGAGCAATTAGATTTTATTCCACCATCTTGAGTCTGGGAAATTCAGGTTTGTGATTTTTAAACATCCAGGCTGTAGTCTGATAGTCCCAGGAGAAGCTACTGTCCCTGCTGGTGGCACTGCATTTTCTCTTATACAGTTCTGAAGATCCTCTTTTCTGTGGTGAGATAGCTGCAAGTCACCCTTAGGGTGAGTGAGTCTGCTGGCTGGCGCTCCTTCTCACTCTGCTGTAGTCTGCTCTCAGATTCATGCTGGTGCACCCCCAGTGTTCTCTGCTTTCCCCCTGCCTAGACCTACATGAGCAATTTCCTGAGCTGAGAATCTGCTATGCTCTTTCTCCCAATGGGTTCTGCCATTCTAAAGTCAGTTCAAATTTACTTTTTAAAGTTTAGCAAAAGAATTCTTAGAGCAGCTTAGAAAAGTTACTGCTTCTTTTCCACCATCTTGGCTCTGCCTACTTAGTAGTTTCTAAACAACTTTTGTGTACATAATTTGACCCTTTCTAAAACACTAGAATGCAGTAGAGTCATGATAAATATTTGCTAATTTACATTATTTAAATTTAATCTATGTTTTAAAAGTTCTTATATTCAAGGTTCCATTGTTATCCAGAAACTCTGTGTGTGTGTGTGTGTGTGTGTGTGTGTGTGTGTGTGTGTGCGTGTGTGTATGTGTGAGAGAGAGAGACAAACACAGAGAGAGACAGAGAGAGACAGAGACACAGAGAGACAGAGAGACCAAGAGAGACAGAGAGTTATGTGTGAGAGAAATTACTTTGTACCCAGAGGCAAATAGTTTATCAGGGCCATTTGCATGATTTCTAAATGAGTATTGTGTATCAGCTATAGAAAAATTTGATCTTAACCAGAACTATTTACTATTGCTAATTTTGGTCTTCCTTTTATATTCATTCAACTAAGGGCTCCTTGGTGGCCCAGTGATCAAGCAGTGGATGTGGAATTTGGAAAATGAGTTCAAAACTGATCTAAGACACTTATTAGCTGTGTGATCTTGGGATAGGCATTTATTATTTGCCTTACTTCCTTCATGTGTAAAACAGGAATAACAATATCACACATGTCCCAGGGTTGTTGCAATAATCAAATAACATTTTAAAAGTGCTTTGCAAACCTTAAAATAATATATACATACATATACATATACATGTGTGTGTAAATACAGATATGTGTACATTTGTGTGTTTGAGTGCTAGCAATTATTCATCCATGCATTCATTTCACAGTCAAGATTATTTTAAATTTCTTGGTATCAAGGGACATAGTTGTGTTCAGAAGAATAATGTAACATCACACCTGAAGTCTAAAAGATGTCTATGTATGGCATTGAATGTAGGCTTTAATATTTGTTCAAATAATCTTTATATATATATATATATGTATATATATATAATATATTCTTTATATGCATTCTTTATATTAAGTCTCCTGTTACTTTCCAACGTAGGTGTTTGTAACCATGTAAGTAATTTGGGATCTGAGGAGCAAGTAGGGTGAAGAAACATTTTGACAAGTTGTGAAAACACTTGAAATTCTTGCATCTAGAAATGGGAACAATGCAAAAAATTTCTTAAATTAATTTGTTCTAGTAAGGTACAAGTTTTCATTCTTAAAAAAGGAAAGGACAAAATAAGGTATTAAGAAAGAGGTATGTGAAGCCTCTTGGACGAGGCATAAATTTTATTTTTTTTTCTTTTTTCTAGGTTATTCAGAGACCTATTTACTGAGAAGACATACCAAGAACAGACACTACAAGGCATCTTCCAAACTTAAAGGTACAGACTCTCTAATTTTACCTAATTGGTCCCTGAAAGTTTAGGCTTATGCTTAAAACAATTGCTACAGAATATTTGCCCCCACAAAATTCACTTTTGGATGTGGCCTATCTGGTGGATGAGTCACTACTGGACTGACTCCCACATATCACTCCTGGAGCTTTGTTGATAAACTGCTTTTTACAATTTTGGTATGTAATCTTTATCTTTTAAGATCTCAAAAGGTCTTATACCAAAGGAAAGAAGACAGATATAAAAAAGGCTCATCCCAGACACAGGCTTGCCAGGGAGGCCATGGGCTCATTGTCTTCATGATGAGAGAGACTACTCCCTCACCTAGGATCAATAACTACTCCTACTTCTACTACTTCATCCTACTTCTTGAATGCATCAAAAAAAGATAACATTTTAAAGACAACCAGTTAGTACAGCAGTTCTCAACCAAATGACCCTTTCACAGGGGTAATAGGGGTCACCTAAGATCACTGGAAAACACATATTTCCAGTGGTCTTAGGAAACAAGACACTGCTCTTCTATCCATCTCCAGGAGAGTCTGCCCACATGCAGATACACCCACATACAAGTATTAAAGGGTCACAGCATTAGGAAGGTTAACCACTGAGTTAGTGATTGTGGTGAAAAATACCTAGGACCCAGGCACACAGGGAGAAACAGGTGATTTTTCAAATGTATTATGTGTTGAGTTTGATCACAAATTCACATACCAAATATTATAAAGCTGTCATTGTATTCATAATTTTTCAAAGAAATCACATGTCCTTGGAGTGTTGTGGTGAAATATAATTGGAAAATTTTTTGAAACAGTTAAAATTATATTTAATAACATGTTATAAGGCAGCAGGGTATAATAAATTCAGAGTAAGAATGTCTGAATTCAAATCCTTGCTTTGTTCTTCCTGTCTGTGTTGCCTTTACTTAATCTCTCTAGATCTCAATTTCTTCATCTGTACAACTGAGGGAATTGGTCTAGATGACTAAAGTATAAATCTTACTGGCATCAAGAACTGAAAGTTGTTGGAAACAAACCTTCTTAGGTCTGAAGACATGCACAACTGGGCAGTAAGTAGGGGACACAATTAAAATTTTGTCCTAAATTTCTTTGGGCCACAGATAGGTATTCAGCAGTTCACTTTCCAAGTAAAGGAATGATTAATTATTAAACTATTTTGTAAATAAACCATATTTAAAAAGGAAAAATTCAATTAATATCAATTAGTTATGCTTATTACTCAAGAATTTCATTCATCATGAAATCATGTTAATGTTTTGAAAAATTGCTTACTAAGAGGTACAAGTTTTAATATATTTACAAGTTTTCTTACTGCTTACAGTTAGTCATAATTAGAAACACAGTGAAACGATCCAGCTCTTGCTCCTCTCAGATTAGAGACAGACTGATGATGGTTGATTGTCACAGGTCATGTGACAAACAGGAGAGAGCGAACAGTGGCAACTCACCCACCAAGTTACATGGTGGGCACAATAGTGACTAGTGGAAGGCAGCTTAAGTGGGGCATGGGCAAAACAGTTATTACATCTTTACTTTCTTTCAATTCTTTGCCTTTTTTATAGGACACCTGAAATCCTTTGGTGAACTGCAAGTGGCTGGGGCTGTACACTGTGCAGGCCTGGGTAAGAATATGGTGTTGCTCTAATATATTTAAGGAAAAACCCTTTAGAGAAGGAAGGACAAAGTTAAAAGACTGTGTAAAAGGAATAAAAATTGAGGTTTTGCTCTATCTTAGATTGAATTTAGACATGTTTCCTTTTATTTCTTCCTTTATGTAGCAGCATCTTAGTAGGGGGTTCTTAGAAATCCTGTTACAAAATTGTCTCATGTTATAGATGAGGAGACTGAAACACAGAAAGACCTTATGATTTGCACAAAGTCACAGAACTAGTTTAGTGATAGAAATGGGACTTGAACCCAGGACATTCTCCTCACAAAGCATTTTTTTTTTGCTTTGTTTATTTTCTCCACTGTCACTGTCAGAAAAAGTCTATTTAGTAATGTGGCTTACCTCACTTCTCAGTCATAACTGTTTTTTGTTAAACCAGGTAACTAAGATCTGAATATTTTGACTTTGTAAAAAATTACCATCTTAATTAAAAATATTTGTCTTGATACTGCCACACCAGTAGCTCACTCAAAATGAGTAGCTGACTATAGCAGCTACCTCATATGAAATTAGCAGATATAAATAAAAATAATCTTACCCAAGTAAGCTTAAGTTTGTATATTCCCTAGAGATTCATACATAATCTTCTAGAAGTATAGTTATGTTAAGAATCCTGAAAAGCAGGCGAGGAACAAGGATGTTCTCAAGATAACAATCCTTTATTGTTGCAGAAATGACTGTGATTACGACCCTCTAAAAATCCCTGCAGCAGATGACTATAGAAACTTTAAAAGGACCCAAACGGAAATAGGAACACAGAGCTCCCTTGACATATGGATCAACCCTCTTTTATCTCCTCAGCTAAAGTAATCTTTTAAAGGGATAGGCTATCTTCTTTTGCTAGGCTGTCTGTGTTATATTAGCAGGTGTGAAAATACTAGGTGAATTTACTTTATTGAACTGTTGCACCTTTGAGAGAATTATTATGCCCTTCATTTTATAGCTTTGCTCAGATCTCTAGGGACATATCCCATAGAGCAATTCCAGAAGGGGCAGAATAAAAAGCGAATGAGTGAGCAAATGATCAGTGGGTCAGAGATTTGGAATGTTTTGAAGTCTCATTAAAGTCAACAATTCTGTCCCACCCTAATATTTATTCCTTCAGAGGCTTCAGAGTTAGAGTATTTCATTAGTACTTTTGAAAATGAAAATGAGTGGATTAAATACTCTGTGCTGTGTGTGTGTGTGTGTGTGTGTGTGTGTGTGTGTGTGTGTGTGTGTGTGTAGTGGGGGTGGGGGTAAGTGGGAGGAGGGGAGAACCAGCAGGGTGGGAAGACCAGTGATTTCATTGGTATGAGTAACAAAAAAAGACAATGGATAATATACAAAGAGAGACGTAGAGGAGGAAAGGATTTACTCATCCCATCCCCATCCATGTCCTCACCATGCATTCATTCCTCCACCCATTATATATTGGTATAGGAAACTAGAAATTGGGAAATGAGGAAACACCATCTACAGTGTCTACATTAAATGTTAGTTGTTCAAAATTGTCATCAATATTGTTATGATTATTATCCTTAAATAAGTCATATATAATTTTTAAATAGTTATTTACCAACTATTTGGAGCTACCTTCTAAGCAACTAACAATACATAAGACAGGCTTACCTTCAAAAACTTTACATTACGTTCAGTTCAGAAGAACAAATATACAATTGACAATTATACAAAAGGGATTGAGCTAAATATTAAGGGGAAGCAAAATATAATAAGAAACTGGAGAAAAAAGGATAAATTTCACGTGAGCTTTAAGGGGAGCTTACATGGATAATACAACTTCTGATTTGGGAGCATGAGAAAAGGAAGAAAAACAGGCATTTCTTATGCATATGCCATGTGCTAAGCATTTTACAAATAATATCTCAATTTATCCTCGTGGAACCCTGGCATTTAGGTTCTATTATCCCCCTATTTTACTTGAGGAAACTGAGGCAAATAGAGGTTAAGTGACTTTCCCAGGATCATGAACTGTTTATTGTCTAAGGCCAGATTTAAATTCACGTCTTCCTGACTCCAGGTCTAGCCCTCTATCACTCATCTGCCTCTATGGGAATTATGAGAGAATAGAAGAAACTCAAGAGGAAGGGGGAGGGGTGCTTTCAATGATAAAGGACTAGCTAAGAAAAGACATGGAGATGGAAAAGTTTAGGACAGAATGGGAAATGGAGAGCAATAAAATTTGACTTTAAGATGATAGGTAAAGGATAGCTGGGTGGCTCAGTGAACCAACCCTGGAATCAGGAGGACCTGAGTTCAAATCTGCTCTCAGACATTTAACACTTACTAGCTGTGTGACTTTGGACAAGTCATTTAACCCCAATTGCCTTGCCTTCCCCCTTCCATAAAAAATAAAACAAAATAAGTCAAGGAATACATGAGCACTTTTATTGACCATGCAGGAGAATTCAATAGACAGTTAAAGATTTAAGGTAGATGGGAAAGAAGAATGATAGGGCAAAGAAAATATAGACTAGATGATAAGGCACTAAGGGTAAAAAAAAAAAGTGGGCTACTTTAACAAGGGGATTAGATGATTTCTTTGTTTCAGCCTAAAGGGAATTTTGCCCACTGATCATTTGCTCACTCATTCGCTTTTTATTCTTCCCCTTCTGGAATTGCTCTATGGGATATGTCCCTAGAGATCTGAGCAAACCTATAAAATGAAGGGCATAATAATTCTCTCAAAGGTGCAACAGTTCAATAAAGTAAATTCACCTAGTATTTTCACACCTGCTAATATAACACAGACACCCCACCAATTAGAGAAATGGCTGAGGAAATTGAAAAGTGAGGAACTCAGTTTTCCCAAGGAAGTAGAAATTGAGGTCATCTACAACTCTGCAATCAGGAAAGAGGCAGAATTTGAGACAAGAACTTTTCTTTAGAAAAGAAAAAGTTTAGAATAGCCACTCTGGAGAGGGTGAGAGAATCAGTAAGCTACGAACAAAAGAAATGCTTTCCAGGCTTAAGGGACAACTTGAAATGTGCATAGATCATTAGTGGGCAATATATACACAATAAAATGTCGTTATTTCCTCTGACATTGCTCAGAAGTTTGAGAGTAGGGACAGAGGAAGCAGATGGTAGGGGTTATATGGGTTGAAGTCTGGCAAGGTAAGATAATAAAAGGTCAAGGAGGCAAAAGATTCAAGGGTGGAGAAGCAACCAACCATAGAGCCAAGGTTATAAGGTAGTGAAAAAGGTTTGGAGGACAGGAAAATGCAGAATGGAAATGTGCAAAATAAAAGTTGAGAAGTCTAAGAAACTTCAGGAACAGTGGGTAGCAAACATCCTTAATGTAGACCTCTCTTTAAAATGCAGAGGCTGGGGTTTTGAAGGATATTATCATCTAAGCATCAGGAACATGGGGAAAAATGGAAGAATGTAAGTGAGGTGACATTAAAAAATAGAAAAGAGTCATATTGTCACAGTGTCATGAAAATCAAAGGAGAATGGAAGTGGCACTATTAAGAGGTGGATGATAGTGACACTACTTAGAGCTAAAAACATAGTCATTCCTGGATCTATTGCATTACATGGGTACACTAGAGCACTGCTGGTAGAGCTCTGAGTTAGTACTACTGTTATGGAAAGCAATTTAGAATTGTGCAAATAAAGAGGCTTCAATGCCCATATCCACAGGTTCTGCTACTAGTCATAAATGTTAATAAGTTAATTTATAGGGCAGAGCCAAGTTGGTGTAGTAGTGGAAGGAGCCAAGTTCTTAGAACATTCACCTCAAAACAACTTTAAAATAATACTTCAAATTGATTTCTAAAGTGGAAGAACCAACAACAGGTTGTGGTGAGACATCTTTCCAGCCCAAGACTACTTAGGAGGTCAGAAGTTGAGATCAATGTCACTGGGGTAGGGGTTATCTGGGAGCACACATGGAAGCAATACCAGCTGTGGGCCTAAGAGGTGGAAATGGCAGCAGCAACTTTAGGGAGTCAGAAATGGCAAGATGATCTAGAAGACAGAGATTACTTGGGAAAAAAAAAAACAGGGCCAGATGGTTTCATGAGTAAATTCTACCAAACATTTAAAGAACAATTAATTCCAATACTATATAAACTATATGAAAAACTAGCAGAAAAAGGAGTTACACTAAACTCCTTTTATGACACAAATGTGATGCTGATACATAAACCAGGAAGAACTAAAACAGAAATAAAAATTTTGGCCAATTTCCCTAATGAATATCAATGCAAGGCATTTATAGTAATATATCACAAGGATTATACACTAGGACTAGGTAGGATTTATACCAGGAATGTAGGATCAGTTCAATATTGGGAAAATTATCAACATAATTGATCATATAATTAAAAACCAATTACTACAGAAATCACATAATTATCTCAATAAATGCTGAAAACTCTTTTGACAAAATACAGAATCCATTCTTATTAAAAACACAAGAGATCATGGGGATAAAGGGAACATTCCTTAAAATGATAAAGAAGTATCTATTTAAAAGTATCAAGAAACATTATGTGTAATGGGGA
The DNA here is from genome assembly GCA_028627135.1 of Pseudochirops cupreus. Taxonomy (NCBI): domain Eukaryota; kingdom Metazoa; phylum Chordata; class Mammalia; order Diprotodontia; family Pseudocheiridae; genus Pseudochirops; species Pseudochirops cupreus. The sequence continues at coordinate 9,287 of JAQQSU010011720.1, forward strand.
TAAACTAGAAGCCTTCCCAACAAGATCAGTGGTAAAGCAAGATGCTTGTGATCACCACTATTATTCAATATAGTACTATAAATGTTAGCTATAGCAATAAGAGAAGAAAAAAGAAATTGAAGGAATTGGAACAGGCAATGGGGAAACAAAACTCTCTCTTTGCAAATGACATAATGGCAGACTTAGAGAACCCTAAAGCATCTGTGAAAAATTACTTGAAATAATTACCAACTTTAGCAGGTTTGCAGGATATAAGATAATCCCACATAAATCATCAGCATTTCTTTATATGACCAATAAAGTCCAACAACAAGAGGAAGAGAGATTCCATTTAAAATAACTGTAAACACTATAAAATACTTAGTATTCTACTTGTCAAGAAAACCCAAGAACTATATTAACACAGTTACAAAATCCTTTTCACATGAATAAAGTCAGATCTAAAGAATTGGAGAAATTTCAATTACTTATGGATGGACTGAGTCAATATGATAAAAATGACAATTCTAACTAAATTACTTTATTTATTCAGTGCCATATCAATCAGACTACTAAAAAATTAGTTGATAGACCTAGAAAACATAACAATAAAATTCACACTGAAGAAAAAGTCAAGAATACCAAGGGAATTAATATAAGAAATACCAAAGAAGGTGACTTAGCAATAGACCTTGAACTATATCATAAAGCAGTAATTCAAAATTGTTATTGGCTAAGAAATAGAGTGGTGGATCAGTGGAATAGATTGGGTGCACAAGACACAGAAGTCAATAATCATAGTAACCAGTGTTTGATACTCAAGACCCAAGCATTTGGGATAAGAATTCACCATTTGACAAAAACTGTTGAGAAACCTGGAAAACAATAGACACAATCTAGGTATAGACCAACATCTCACACCATGTACCAGGAAAGGGCTAAAATGGGTGCGTGATTTTGACATGAAATCATAAACAAATGAGAAGAGTAACAACTTGTCTACCTGTCAGATATATGGGGAGTGGAAAAATTCATCACCAAACAAGAGATAGCATTACAAAATGTAAAATAGATATATTTTATTGTGTTATGTTAAAAAAAATCAGAAAAAAACTAATGTAATGAAAATTAGAAGGAAATCAGAAACCTGAGATACAAACTTTTAACAAGTATCTCTGATAAAGGATATATTTCTCAAGTATATAGAAAAGTGAGACAAATTTAAATGGTCAAAGCATATGAACAGGCAGTTTTCAGATGAAGAAATCAATGCTATCTACAAACATATGAAGAAATGCTCTAAATCACCTTTGATTAGATAAGTGCAAAATAAACAACTCTGATATATCAACTCACACCTATCAGACTGGTTAATATGACAAAAATAGGAGCAGAGATTACAAGCAAGAGTAACCTACCCAACAAAACTGAGCATAATCCTTCAAGAGAAAAAATGGATATTAGATGAAATAGGGGACTCTCAAGCATTAATGGAGAAAAGATTAGAACTAAACAGAAAATATGTCTTTCGAATACAAAACTGAAAAGAAGCATAAAAAGGTAAATATGAAGATAAAATAATAAGGGATATAATAAGGTTAAATTATTTACATTTCTATGTGGCATGATGACATATATATATATATGTATGCATGTATGTATGTATGTATGTATGTATGTATGTATAATGTCTAAAACTTTTATCATTATTTGAAGAGTTGAAAAGGATTCTACATAAAAAAAAAGGATTGAAACAGCAAACATTGTAGCATACCCAGGATGGCTGCCAGCACAGGTTCTTTGCTCTGCTTTTCTAAAGGAAAGCAAATAAAAAGGGGTTAAGAATCTTACTTTAGTCAAACATAGATATCATTCACTTAGTTCAGGGGAAAAAGTCAGCACCTTGAACTTCAAAAAATACAAACCGAAATTACAAGCAGATAAAAATACAGAGAAAATAAGACAGTTAAATAGACCAACAGACAAGGTTTCTACCTGTCTGACCATTACATACATACGTAGTTAGTTACCAGAGACAGAAGCACCAGGGTCAGAGGACATCACAACCTGCATGACCCATTGCCTAATTATAAAGTAGCAAAAGATGTGGTCCTTCCTGGAAAAACAAAACAAAACAAAACAAAACAAACCAAGCCTCCCCTAAGCAAAGTTCTCTTGTTTGGCTCCTAATGAGGCCCATTAAGGGACAGGAAAGATCTTTAAATTCAACAGGCCTATTAAGGGAAAGGGAAGATCTTCAAATTCCCTTACCATTACAAGGGTGTAGGACTGAGTCCCTTATGATAGAATGATGCTTAAAAAATGGATAGGTGAGAAAGACATATGTCTTGGGGAAAGGGAGAAGGGAGAAGAAGAATGCAGAAATTTGTCTCACATCAAAGAGGTGCACTAAAAAGAGATTTTATAGTGGAAGGAGAAAGGGGGGCATGCAGCACTTAAACCTCATACATATAAATTGGTTCAAAGAGGATATACACACACATATACATATACACACTTACATACATACACTTGATTGGTAATAGAGAACTATACTATCCAATAGTGAAGTAGGATAAAAAGGTAATAAGGGAAAGGGGATGACAAAAGGGAGAGGGAATAAAAAAAAGACTGTGGTCAGAAGAAAAACAGACTTTAAAGGAAAAACAGGATAAAAAGGAACAAGGATGAACAGAAGAAAATGGGGTGGAGGAAATGAACAGTTAGTAATCATAACTGTGAATGTGAATAGGATGAACTCACTCATAAAACAGAAGGCAGAATCAGAATGAATTAGAAACCAGTGTCCAACAATATGTTGTTCACAAGAAAGAC
>JAQQSU010011721.1:0-12100 GCA_028627135.1 Pseudochirops cupreus
TTCCATGTGGCAAGATGCCCAGTTTAGAGTTTATGTCATTCCTTCCCTAAGCCAAATTCCGTGAGAGTAAGGTTGACTTTTTCCCTTTCGCCTTCCTCTTTTCCCCCTCTATTGTAACAATTATCTCTTGCCTCTCCATCACATTTCTTTTCTTTTTCTATCTTCTAAATAAGCTTCTTTTAATTCCTCCTTTTCTTGGCATTTTCTCTTTTAGGGTATTTTCTTGCCTGAAGCTTTCTTGGATTTTCTAAGCTAAGGTTTCCCGCATCTGAAACCTTATGTTCAACAAAAGTGCGTGTGTGTGCGTGCGTGTGTGTGTGCGTGCGTGCGTGTGTGTGTGTGTGTGTGTGTGTGTGTGTGTGTGTGTGTGCAGGTGGGTCCATGAGTTTGGGTGGTGGGGGTGGACAGCATGGAAGTAAGTAATTATCTAAATCCATTTAGATAATTTATTTCCTCTTCTGCTTGTTGAAGCAATTTATATTTTTGTAAATATGAACAAAAAAAGGGAAAAGAAAGTCTGATTTGATTGAGGGAATGGAGGCAGTAGGAGTTATCTGTAAGCTTTAGAGAGGGTGGGTTGATCAAGGACACTTATGACCACCTTCCCTTTTCTATACTTCCCCAGAATTACTCTTATTTAGGTTGAACATGGGATTTTTAAAAATTCTAATGGTAGAAATTCAATCAATAGTGAAGTGGGCTATGATAGGAAAGAAGAAGAAAGATGCTTGAGAGGAAGGGATAGATAAAAACAAAATCAATTATAACTATGGTGGGCTGAGTAAAAAAAATTATAAGACTCAATGATTTAGTTCTGGACAAGTAGGAGAAGAAGGGGGGAGAAAATTGAATTTGGATCATTTCAAGAAATATGAACTATAGATACTTATGTTGATTTAATTTCTTGTTTATCCTTCTCTTTTTTATTTTCAGAGATGGAGGTAGAAGAATTAGAAAGAATATTATTACAGGATTTGGTAGAGAGAAAAACAAACTTAAAAATCACAATCATGAATGTGAATTAGATGAACTTGTCCATATCACAGTGGAGAGTGAAGAATGGATTTGAACACAAAAACTAACCATTTGATGTTTTATCAGAAACTCAAAACAAATATTCAGATGGCATTAAAATGAGAGAGTGGAGAATTTATTATGCCTCAATTAAATCTAAAGAGATAAGAATGCCAATCATATCAGATACAGAAACCATAAAAAGGTAGTATTAAGACTTATAAGTAGGGAAATTACATTTTAGCTAAAGGTACCATAGATAACTAAACAGTACTCAAGTGGCTTTTGATTTCATTGATGTGAATATTCCCTCCATTGATGCAGATCATAACTCATTCATGCTTGGCTTTCTTGTGAAGCTCTTTTCCCAATGAAACAAATCAGTATTAAGCATTTATTGTACTGAATGGCATAGTATCTAAGCATTTAAAGGAAAAGCAGCTAAAATATAGGAAGATATAAATAGTGAAATTATAATTGTTGGGAACTTCAGTGTTCTTCCAGATGTGGACAAGTCTAACTGAAAGATAAAGAAGAAAGAAATGTGGTATGATTGGCCTTCAGCAATTAAATGGGAATCCTAAGGAGCATATATAGTTTTCAGTATTGGAAAGAACCTTTACCAAAATTGACCAAAGATATGGGTATAAGTAACTCAAATACCAAAAGGTACAAATATTAGATACATATTTTACAAACTTAAACACAGTTAAGTTATATTCATTTAAGAAAATATGAATAAAGAACTTAGACAAATGAAAACTAAACCTAACAGAAAACTTGGAAGGAAAAATAATCAAAACAATATTTTTAACAAAGCAATAGGATATGAAATTACACCCTGAAAGAATTAACCTGTAAGGCTTAAAAAACAGAAGGAAAAGATAGAACTAAAAATTATATCCATATTAACCACAAAATCCATAAAATGTTAGAGAATTAACCTACTAAGTCACACAAAAGATTTACAGATTTAAAGTGTTTTGCTAACCTTAAAGCTATATAAGGAATTGATGCAAATATATAACACCAAGAGCAATTCCCCACTATTATTCCCACTTTGTTTTTGAAGAAATTGTACTTAAATAAGGCAAATGACTTTTCCAAGGTCACATTGATGGTCTATCGTTCAACGGAGAGACTGAGAAGAACCTCTAGAGATCAATAATGATTAGGATCACTATTTATTATTCCATTATTTAAAGAAGCAAGTTTAAAATCAGGATAATTGCATTGCTGGAACTTCACCCATTTTGACTAGTTACCCTTAGCTTCTGAGTCAATGAACCTGAAGGAAATAGTGAGGTTATTTGAGGTGGAGAAAGTTTGTCATTGGATTTCCCAGTTTTGCATTCTTTCTCTCTGCTGTTCCCTTCTTTAGACCCAGGAATCACTCTCTCTTCATCAGATTTCAGCCTCAAAAATGATCTGTGACTCATTTGTACTAAAATGGAAATATTTGCTGTTACCTTCTTCAATGCAACATTTGTATTTTTACAGAAACCAGAGCCTTAAATAGTTCAGTTCAAAAGTTGTAGGTTGTAAGTGGAGACAGGGAATAAAGATATTGACTCTTGTCACTATTTGTTTAGAGGAATTTTGCTGTAGTAAAATAGTTGCCACCAAGACCAGAACAGCCAAGAGAACCCAGACACCACCTCAGCCAGCAAACATTCAGTCTCCCTGCCAACTGCCTGAATGACACAATGCTCAGTGGAAATACTTTACAAACTATAAAGTTCTACAAACAAGTAAAGTATAATTAGTATTAAGATGCTTGTTACTTCTTGGTACTATGAAAAAGGGAATACTTTCCTAGGCTCTAGTATCATTCCTCCCACCCCTGGATATGTGAAGCTACTGTTGACTGAAATGTCAATGGGTGGAGAAGAAAAAGGCTTGGGGGACAGAATTAAAAACTCCAGGAAGTAGTTCCTTCTACCCTCTTATCTTTCTTGACAATTGTACTTCATGTAAAAATCCTTGTTCATTTAATTTTAGAAGGACAGAAACCAGCAATTCCTACTTAGGTCTGTTAAATGTATGATCCACCCGGAGATGGGACATGAAGAAACTTTAAAAAAAATAAGCCAGAAAATCAGCAGGAAAATGTAAATTACACTTAATTTGAGCATTAGCATTTTATAGCGTCGCAAAACAGAACTGAAAATTCCATAAAGTAATCATAGCCTGAAGTCCAGGGGAGACTAACTTACTATTTTTCAAGGTTTATAATACCTTCAATCCAAAAGAAAATGGGAGTCTGTGACTCTTTAATGACACCAGGCTGACATTCAGAAATCCCTGACTGATGAGAAGAGGATAAATTTTCTAGATTACAATTACCATTTTAGCAAGAGAATTTTGGGCAGCCTGTTTGACAGACTTGTTGACCTATCCATTAACGATCCACCCAGATGGCAGCTCTGGGAACTCTGCTTGGTCCTCAGAATATCTTACAAAGGGGCATACTTGTAGGGGTGGGATATATGTGAGAGCATAGCTTATCATGTCTCAGTCTTTTTTCCTTAGTTCATCAGTCACACATCAATTATATGTGTGCGTGTGTATACACACCCACATACATACATAATGCGTTTATATATATATATATATATATATACACATATGTATACATATATATATAATTATAGGGGAACTTAAATTTGATAATGTGTGTAAATTTCTTTGCAAACTTTAAAGCACCATGTAAATGTCGGTTATTATTGTTGTTACTATAAAAGTATAAATCCTGTGATTTTTAGTTTATCTAGAAATTACTAGATAGTTCATTGACAGGACCTATTTGATTCCTTCCATACATACTTTAATGTGCTGTTTCTTGAGTCAGGAAGACTTGGATTTGAATTCAGTGTTTGATGCTAGCAGAGATTCAAATCCAAGTCTTCCTGACTCAAGAACCGGCACATTAAAGTGTATATAGAAGGAATCACATAGTTCTTTCTAGAAGCAAGTCACTGGAACCTTTGGTAGCTTCAATTTCCTTATTTGTCTAGCTCCCACTAGGTGTCACTATGGAGCACAAAGAGAATAGTCTTGACTGAACTCACTCCTCTCAGGAATGTAGTGGGAAGGTGGTCCCTGAAGAATCTATGTTCTCTTCTATAGGACTTAGCTTGGAGAGGGGCCTTCACTTGGGGTTTCCACTTTCTCTCCCCTTCCTCTCTCTGAAGACTGAGGAGAAGGGAAACACTTAGACTCAAGGGCTCCCAGGTCTGCCTACCAATAGAAATGAAAGACAGGCTTCCTTGGTCTCTCTCTTCCTCTGTCTTTCCTCTCTCTCTGTCCTTCCTCTCTCTTCTTTCTCTTTCCTCTTTCATTTAGCCCCATCCACACAAGCTACTCTACAGGTACTGAGTATTGAGAATTAATCAGTAAGAGTTTATTAAGTGATTATTGTTTGCCAGGCCCTGTGCTAGATGCCAAGGAAACACAGAAGAAGAAAAAAAGCTCCTGCTCTCAAGTACTTTACATTCTTTAGGGAAGACACTCTTTGTTATGACCCAGATAAATAAAGAGTAGATGGGAATAGATGTAGATGGGAAGGCATGAGTAGCTGCCAGGAGTAGCAACATCTTCCTGGAGGAAGTTGTCCTTGTGCTGAGTTTTAATGAAACTGAAGATTCTAAGAGGCAGGAGGTTGGTGGGAATAGCATTCCAAGCATGAGAAACAGGTCAGTGCAAAGGAATGAAAAGAGGAGGTGAAGTATCCTGTTTGAGTAATAGAAAAGAGGCCAGTATAGTAGGATCATACAGTGGGAAGGGGAGTAATGTGTTATTGGAGTAGAAAGTTAGGAAGGGGTCAGGTTGGGAAGAAATGAAAATGTACAAGGAGTTGATCGTTGATCCTAAAAGGAACAGGGAGCCATTGAAGTTTATTGAGTACTAGAAAAGCATGGTCAGACCTGTGCTTTAGGAAAATCATCTTGGCAGCTATGTGGAAGATAGATTAGATCGGGGAAAGGGAGTCCAATCAGGCAGCCATTGGAATAGCCCAGGTGATGAGGGTCTATGTGAATGGAGAGAAAGAGACATAAATTAGAGATATTATAGAGGAAGAAAATGACGAGATTTAGCAACTGAATGAATATGGGAAGTGCACAAGAGAAAGGCCTCAAGGATGACACTAAGGTTGCAAAACTGGGTGACTGGAAGAATGGTGGTGTCCATGACAGACATTTGGAAAAGGGATGGGTTTGATTGATGCCCATGATATTGATGTGCCCTTATTTGCTGCCATCACAGAGAGCTAAATATAGGATGTTCTACCCATCCCCTCTCCGCAAGTGTGCTCTTTGCAAATCGATTGTCTAAGCCCCCCAAACCCATGGTGGAAGTTTATGTAGACTTGTTGGGGATCTCTTGGGCACTGCTATGTATGTGGAATCATGCCTTTTCTTCTTTCTGCATCACAGAATAACAAAATGTGAGAGTTGGTGGAGATTTCAGAACTGTAACATCCAATCCATGCATGAAATCCCTTGTTTACTCTTGTCATTTCTTCCTCCACAATTTCTCTTGAATACATCTCCTTCTCTCTATGGACACAGCTACCATCCTACTGTGAGCCCTCATCACCTCCCATCTGGACTATTGCTTTAGCTTCATCTCCCCACCTCAAGCCTCTTCCCTTTCCTATCTATATTCAATCATTTGTCAAAGTGACTTTCCTAAAGTGAACGTCTAACCACGTCATCTACCTGCTTAATAAATTTTAGTGGCTCCCTATTACTTCAAGGACTAAATATGAAGTTTTCTGGTATTTAAATCCTTTCAAAATCTGGCTCCAACATACCTGTTTAGTCTTCTTAGATTTTACTCCCCTCCACATAATTTCTTGTCCACATGTACTGACTTATTTTGCTGTTCTTTGCACAGAATGCTCCATTGACTGCCACCTCTTTATCTTCCTTGGCCTCCTTCAACAACCAACTCATACATCACCTTTCTGCAAGAGGTTTTTCCCAGTCCCTCCAATTGTTAATGTCTTCCCTTTGAGATGACCTCCCATTTACATTGTATTCATCTTTTATGTTCATAGTTATTTTCATGCTCTCTCCAACATTAAAGTGCAGGTTCATTGAGGGCAGGGGACCATGATTTTGCCTTTCTTTGTGTCTATGTTGCTTATCATGGTGCCTGGCTTATAGTAAACCATTAATGGATTCTTATTGTCTAACTAACTGGTTAGAAAAGTGACCCAGAATGGCAATGGGAAGTTCACTAAGACCTCTGACATCAGTTTCCCCAAAGCTGAGCCTTTTATGTCTCAGGCAGCAAGGAAGTTCACCCCATTGTTCCTGGCCTCTTCACGTTCTTAAGGGGAAGCCACCATAGCCTACAAAAAAGAGGTATTGTTCCTACCATACCCTTACTCAAACTGGCTAGAGGAAATCTACTTAAGGACTCTCTAAGAAGCATTTGTAGAGACACTGACATGAACTATTTAAAAACAAACAGGTTCTCAACTGTAGCACTCTAAGACTATTGAATTTTGCTTTTCACTTTTCCACCAAAGGAATGGTGGAAAGAACCTTGGCTCTGGAGTCAGAGGAAATATGTTCAAATGATACTAGCTACTTATGTGAGCTTGGGTGAATTATTTAATCTTCCTGGGCCTCAGAGAATCATAAAATAAGGGGGTTGGCTCACAAAGCCTCTGGTTTTCTTCTCCTTCTATATCCATGATCTTCAGATCTCATCCAAAAGTAGAATATTCTGCCTTGGGAGACAATGGGTTACTCTAGTGAAGACTGGAAGATTTTAAGCAAAGACCAAATCACCGCTTATTGGTTAGGTTGTGTGGGTGATATTTTGGGGGGATTGGGTTGGACTAGATGTCCTCTAAGAGTCCTTCCTACTCTGAAGGACTGTGAAAGGAATAGCTGTAGTAAGGACTGATCTGAGTGTCATTCATTACTTGGGTAAGCCCAAACCTGGGAAAATCTCTCCTCTAGTCAACACGAAAAACTTGGCATCAACTCTATACTTGTAAACACATTAGTCACAATGTAAGTGGAAGTTGTTATTAAAAGAAATAGAATCCATGAGTATGACACATTCTGTAATAAGCAACTTACTGTGATGTAATCTCAGAGGTCCCATAGTGAATATATCTTAATGTCACTTTCAGTGCTAGTTAAAGATTCTTCTCCTCTTGGGTTCTCCCCTCCCATGATATAAAAGGCATCAGGGCCTGTAGTTTTCCAGGCAGTCCTTGGCTGGTGTTTTCTCTACACCTTCGACAATACCTCTGGCATAATCTGGTCTTTATTTCTTACCCAGAATTCATCTCATTATCACCTCAGGACATGGGTAAGGCACAGGGGGCTCAGAGAAAGAACCTACTTTAGCCAATTTCTACTGAATATATATCGAAATTTTCACATAGGGGTTTACTGGGGGAACATGATCTTATGTGTTGGTTTCATATAATAACTCACTTGTCTTCTTTTGGCCTTCCCTGTTTTGAGTTTTGTTCCTCCATATTTGCCTATGTCTACCACTGACTAGGGTGAGAGGGAGAGGTGCCAATCACTGAGCTGACTCTGTCTACTAACCATGACTTACTCCACACAGCTCATTTGTTCTTCTAAACTGATTTGGAAGAAAATGGTAGATCTTTCCCTAAAAAAATTTCCAGGGCCTGCCAGACAGCCTCAATCAATTCTCTCTTCATTCCCATGAGGCCTTGGGGGCACATCATGCAAATTAAGCTCATGCACAGGAAACAGAAAGTTCTCAATAACTACCATGTGTAACTGATGCAAAATGTATGCAAATATACAAAAAATGAGCACTGAAACAGGCACATAACCCTATTAGGAGAAAACTCTCCAATAAAACAGCTACTTTGATGAGAAGTGAAAAGGCTACAGCTATTTTTGACTGTGACCTTTACTATTGCCACTCAATGTTTTATATTTAGAAATACACAGTTTCACATATGGACCTGATGCTGTAACTACATTTCCATGACAAAATTAACCTTTGTTTTGTTTTGTTTTTCTGTCAAGTAAGGAAAGCAAGTTGGCAAGGACCTGTTTCTTATTTGCTCATGATAATTTTTATTTGTTAATCATTTAGAACAAAGTACACTTGTTTCAGGGAAGTACAGAATCCAGAATGTCGCTGTCTACTTCACCTCTGTCTCTACATAGTCCCTCTATCTATCAAAATGGACTTTGGGAAATATCTGTAGATAAAATACAAAAATAGAAGTAAGTAAAAATATGAAATAAGTATATCAGAGGATCTATAGTCTTTCTTAATAAATGCATGTATATAGTATGCATATGCCCACACACATGTAATAAAATGTGAATATACTTAGTATGTAAGTATATATGTATATTTATGTGTGTGCATGTAAACATACACATGTGCATGCACTCATATAGAGGTAGTGCATATATATATGACATAAATGAGAATTTAGATTCTCATATATAATGGATATATATAGTTCTAATATATACATATAGGGAAACTAGGTGGCTTAGTGGATAGGGTGCCAGTCCTGAAGTCAGGAAGACCTGAGTTCAGATTTGACCTCAGATCCTTACTAGTTGTGTGTCCCTGGGCAAATCACTTAACTTTGCCTCAGTTTCCTCATCTGTAAAATGATCTGGAAAAGAAAATGGCAAACCACTCCAGTATTTTTGCCAAGAAAACCTCAAATGGGGTCATGAAGAATTGGACACAACTGAACAACAATATGTATGCATATGTACACACAAACACTCACATATATCTGTCTATCTATCTATATATATATACACATCTGTATGTACGTATAAAACCACAGACTGGAGGGTTATACACATATACACATACATGTATATATATACACATATATATAGGTATGTATGTGTGTGTACATATATATATATATGTATATATTTCTTTCTTTCTCTCTATCTGTCTATCTATCTATCTATCTATCCATAGATCTCTGCAGTGTCCTTGGAAGAACACATCTTGGAACTGACCTCATACAGACTTTTTTATGTTTAATAGACCCAGCACTTTTTCAGAAACTAGCTTAACCAAGACTTACATCTGTTCATTATCCTTTAAGCAGAAATGAAGTTCAATGCCATAGAATCAGGACTGGTTCAGCCAAACCTTTCAGATTACTCTTTGCCTGTCTTTTTAAAAAAGTAGTTTGGGTTTTTGGCAAAACCCAAAAGTGTTTTACTTTGGGTTTTTATTTAAAATTTTTTTTAAATGTGCATTTCAAAGGAAATGTAACCCAGCTGTTTCTAATTCATTTGCACTTAACACAAAGTGACTTTGTAAAAGCCATTTGATGTCCAAGAAGCCTTGAGCCCCTTAAAAAAGTTTAATCCTTGCTTTTCTTTGAACCAAGAATTCAAGCCTTGCCAGCATTAAAAAGCTGGAATCAAGAAAGTCTGGGGTTTGGTTTAATTTAAATTTAGAATTTGTAAGTGAGAGAAGGATTTGAACCATGGCAGGATGTGGGTATTTTCCAGGTAACTGGAGTTTAACTCTTTTATTTATGAGCCCTGACCACATTCAATAGTAGAACTTTTATGGGCCTTGCCCTGAGAATTTCCTAGTAGAGAAAGGCATGTCTGTTGGGAAGGGTGACCCAACATTCACAAACTTCAAAGTAAAGCAAATACAGTCAAACATTATTAATTTGAACTCCCCTAAGTGGAAAAGTTGTGACAATTCTGAATTTTGTTTTTTCACTATCTATGAATAAAGGGTTGCTTAAGTTAGTGATGCAAATCAATCAAGTTATCAATCAGTCAACACACATTTATCAAGTGCTTACAATTATAGAGGAAATGTTTAACCTTGTTAAAATACCAAATATTTTGAAACTTGCTACAGAAATATAAACAGTGGAAGTTGATTTAAAACTATTCTTTGTTAACTAAGCTATATCAATCAACAAATGATGAATAAGTACCAGTATTTTCAGGTACATCTTTTCAAATTCTGTCCCTCTATGTAGGTGGAGGGTTTTGTATAAATGTACTATCTGCTGAAGGATTTTTTTCAATACACATCACTGATCAATAGAGTGTAGAAGTAGAAGGAACTTTAGACGTTGTCTCCTACAAACCCCTAATTTTATAGATGAGGAAACTGAATCTCAGAGAAATGAAGTTATATACTCATGTTCATAATGTAGTAAATAGTAAAACAGACTTACTGTCCCAAGTTTCCTGAAAGCCTAGATGCTGGTGGAACTACTCCCCTGGGAAGGAAGGGGCATGAGATATATGACACTCCCCCAGACTAATAAGGTGATTGAAACCAGTAGTGGAACAAGAATAGGTATCCAGAGTCCAAAGACTATAGGTTTGGTTGTTATCTGAGATCTTTTGATGGCCTACAGCAGGGCATGATCACTGAGGGAGCACTGCCAGGTCGAGGGGGACAGAAGGGAAGTTTGAATTAGAAGCATGGATGAAGTCCCATTTAGCTATTCTTGTTTGTATTCCATTTTTGAAGATGACCAATGACATCATAAGTGATGTCTTGACTTGCAGGTGAACTGGGCTTAATTAAGGTAGAGTTGCACAAAGTCTTCAACCTCACTGTCTCTTCTAGAGTCATTGAAATCCAGTGGCAAGACAGAAGTCAGGACAACTTGTGATGGCCCAGGAGGCAGTGGATGACCTTGGCATCTTTGATGTCTGACCAAGCTCTAAACACTCTACCACATCTGCTTCAGCTGCCTTCGTGACCATTGGAATAAATTGTTTTCATATGCCCATTCCTCCAAGGGAAGTCTTCACATACTTGGGGTAGACATCCCCCTAGCTAACCAAAGAGTTCGAGGCCTGTCAGTTACCCTCAACCTGGTTTGGCCTGTCTGCTGATGTGGTTTACTGAGGTGTGACCATTGGGTGTGGTACAGCTTCTTGGAGTCACAAGTGAGAGTTGGGTGAAGGTGGACATCAAAGGTGGATGAGTAGCCCTGAAAAGCAGTAAGTGTCTAATGTAGGATTTCAAGTCAGATTTTCCTGACTTCAGGTCCAAGACTCTATGCATTTTGCTACCAAATATACTATTGTCACGTAGTTTCCAATATTTCCATCAATTCCTAACAATTAACGTGGTGACCCAGAGGTTTTGGCCTTTCATAGTTTAGTCATGGATGTAAAGTCAACTCAAAAAGTTAAAAATAATTAATCCAACGATTAAACATTCTACGAATGGAGATTAAATTTGAAGAGATTGGGGATCTACCTCTTCATGAAGATTAGATGAGTGAAGAGCCCAAAGTGGCCAATATAGAGAAGTGGGTCAAGAAGTATAAAAGCTCTGCCTTTTTTTTTAAATAAAAATTTAAAAAGGTTAAGTTCTTGTTAGAAAGTAGTTTAAGAAGGCTCAGCAGCCTACACAAATAAAACTTTGCAACTGAATGTTGCTAATAGGGGAGTTAGGTAGAATGTCCTGGTGAACAGGAAGACAGGAGTAACGGGAGACCTGGACAACAAGCTCCTAGAAAGCCCATACACAAGTTGCAAATGGGGAGTTGGTGACAAATTTTGGTACATATGGGGGAGGTTCCAGGTCAAAATCCAGATGAAAAGAAAGTTAAAGGTTGGCATCTATTTTAGGATGGGGAAACCTGCCAAGACTGCCTCATCCACTGGGGGAACCAGGCAAAGGAGGCAAATTGAATTAATAAACTTTTCTGCCAAATGCTGCAACTATGTAGGCCCTCAAGACAAAAATCCCTCTTCTATATCTTTGTCATTTTGTATCTTTCAAAAATAATTTTTTATTGGGGGGCGGAGCCAAGATGGTGGCGTAGCAGCAGCAACATATCGCAGCTCTCACATAGCCACCCCAAAATACCCATAAAACAGGACTCTAAACCAATCCTAGAACTCCAAAACGCACATAAAGATACTTCCACTAAAGTCAGCTCGGCTACGAGGAACCATATCAGCACTGCAAACTGAAACCAGCCTGTCCTGAAGCCCTGGCTGTGCCCCGGGGGCGGCTGGATGGGAGGAGTGGAGGAGCCTCTCAGGTGAGCAGATTAGCAGCAGCTGCCAGTGGGGATTGCAGAAGG
>JAQQSU010011722.1:0-12099 GCA_028627135.1 Pseudochirops cupreus
GATATAAACAGGCACTTTTCAGAGGTAGAAATTAAAGATATCTATAAGCATATGAAAAAATGCTCTAAATCACTATTGATTTGAGAAATGCAAATCAAAACAACTTTGAGGTACCACATCTCACCAGTCAGATTGGCTAAGATGACAAAACAGGAAAATGACAAATGCTGGAGAGATTGTGGAAAAATTGGAACAGTAATGCTTTGCTGGTGGAGCTGTGAACTGATACAACCATTCTGGAGAGCAATCTGGAACTATGCCCAAAGGGCTATAAATAATTGCATACCCTTTGACCCAGCAATACCACTTCTGGGGTTGTATCCCAAAGAGATCATACAAGTGGGAAAAGGATCCATTTGTACAAAAATATTTATAATAGCCCTTTTTTGTGGTGGCAAAGAAATGCACATCAAGGGGATGCCCATCAATTGGGGAATGGCTAAACAAGTTGTGGTATATGAAAGTAATGGAATACTATTGTGCTATAAGAAATGGGGAGGAGATGGACTTCATATTTACCTGGAGAGGCTTATACAGGCTGATGAGAAGAGCAGAACCAGGAAAAATTTGTACACAATCACAGACATGTCGTATGAGTGATGAACAACCTTGATGAACTGGACTCTTCTCAGCAATGCACACTTGTAAGACAACTCTACAAGTCTCTGGATGGAAGGAGATTTCTACATTCAGAGAAAGATCTAGAAAGACCAGAGTTTAAATAGAGACTGAAGCAATCTACATGCTATCGTTCTTTTTCACATTTGGTTTTCTTTCTTTTTTCCCAGTGTTCACTCATTGGTTACAACCCTTCTATACAACCAGACTAATGTCCGATGTGAAAGTATTTGCAGATCCTATACTTGATTGCGTGTCGCCATGGGTGGGGGTGGGAGGAGAGGGAGGGGAGAAAAGTTGAAACTCAAGGGATTCTGGAACTGAATCTTGTAAACTAAAAGTAAATAAATAAATCAATTTTTAAACATAAAATAAAATAAAATAATTTCTAAAAAACCATGTGCTCTTTGAACAACTTCCTCCCTCTTTTACTGCCTATAGACACTACAAGAGAATCTGCTGTTTTATTTCCTATAAACTGATTTTTGGCTCCACCATGAAGAGGCCAAGGGGAAATTAGAAATAGATTAAAATGTGTGTGTGTGTGTATTTAGTTAAGGAGCCCAACCTTTAAATTGTGAAATTGAAAAATGATACCCTATTTTATTCTGTATTATTAATTATTGATTGAGAATTATATCTAGTCACCAGAACCAGTACTGAGGAATTAGTTTGATTTAAAAAGACAGTCTGAGTTCTTTACATTAGAGTCTTTGAGATAGTTCGATTTCTTTGTAAGCATTTAACTTCCCCATTCTTTGGGCTGTAGCTCGAACTCCATCAATATTACGCTGGAAGAGAGGAAGGAAGATGAGTCAGCTCGGCCCCAAGATGTTCTGGCTGGTCACAAGTCTGCTGTCCAACCTCTCTGCTGTAGGGGGTTGCCCAACATAGCACTTGCAGAGAATGTTGACTAACTCTGTGTTTTCCCTGTTGCCCTGGGCTTTGGAAACCCCCTTTTGCAAGTCAGCATGATTAGGGCAAATGTAAGCCCACCTTTACTCCATCTCTACTGCAGACCAATCACAATCCTAGTTTAGTATCACTGAACTTTAAAAAGGCTGCTCTGTCTGCTCTAATGGATCTGAGATGAGTGAGGGACTTGGAAATCTCACTTTATTGGCAACTACTCACCCTAATAATAAAAAGATAATGCTCGGAACTTTACCTCAGTTTCTCTTCATTGAAGTTTTTATCATGATAATTGGTGACTTCACATGGGATTCAAGTGAGGGTCTCTAGTTCCTGGGACTTCCTGTCAGAAGAACTCCTCTTGGAGGACTATGCTGGAGGCTGAACTCTCCCATAAAGCTCAAGCTAAATTTTCTCCAAGCAATGACAACCCCCACTATGCTGGGGAAGATTTTATTCCCTTGTCAGGAACCCCATGCCAAGACCACCCCTCTTCTTTTATTCCCTCTTTTTACTATTAGGACACACCTTGTTTTCCAGAGCAAAGCAAGCAGGCTGTGCCCTAAGCTTGGCATAACCACAGACCTTTGCAGCTCACCCTCTGGATGAACTAAGTCACAGCAAAACCCCAGCATTGTTTCACACCAGCACCATGCAGTTTCTGAGCTGGGAAAGTACTGCAGGACCTATGTTCTGGTCATGAAACCCTGCTATGAATCAAACTTGTTCTCCCTCATTGTCAGGGCTACAGCTCACATAACCACTAGTATGTGTACAAAGATTTGCCCACACTAAAGCGGGTCTTCTACTAGAGGGAGCCCCAGCACGTGTTTAGTTTCCCTCCTCCAAGAGAATAAAGAGAACTTTCTGCTTCTGACCACTGTTAGCTCTGGTTTTATTTTGGTTTTATTTTATTTTATTTTCAGAGTTAACTGTGGTTGTGGCAACACACGTACAGTGGCTAACCTTGATGCCCTGTTTGCCCTCATTGAAGGCATCTGACAACATGGCTGAAAACATGCCAAAAAGCATGGGAGCAAGCACACAGCTTTGCTTCACTCCAGTGGTGACTGGGAAGACTCAAGAGGGTCATACATTATTCAGAAACTGTGCAAGAATGCACAAAAATGGTAAGGGAAAATTAGAATAAAACTCCTGTGAGTTTAAATAAGTCTGCAACTCAGAACTTAAAAATCAATATATTTGTTATTGAACCTTAAAGCCATAGTTGGGGAATTACAGAGTGACATTAGTTCTCTGCTTGTCTCACTCACACAGCAAGAGTTCCACTTATTGATCAGCTTCCAAAGCCATTTACATTTCTTAGCCTCTGAGTCTGAAGTTTTTAAAGGACACTGTGGAATTGATTTTAACGATAGTGTTACAAATTCTTTAAAAGGTATACTTAAAAACCGCAGTTACAGGGAATGACAAATTTATTACAGGATGAAAATGTGATTCTGTTTTTTATTAAAAGGCAGAACAGGAAAATTTTAGACCACCTTCAGTTTTCTCTCCAAAAGAATAAAAGAAAATTAAATTGAAATTGATTTACCCTTCTGTTGCTTACTGCTCTTAAACAACAACCTGAAGATGTAAATTGGCCACTCCATTGGGACTCCCAGTGTGAAGGTGAAGCCCAAAATTCTTTCTGCCAGAGAGAGAAAAGCTTCGTTTAAAATCAGGAAAAGTAAGTAAAATGTAACATTTTTCTGTGAAGACTACAATGAGTTGGATTTAAAAAAAAAAGAAGAGAAATACACAAGTAAAGTTGGATTTAAATAATTGGATAAATATTAATTGTTCATGGGTGGGCAGAGCAATATAGTAAAAATGCCAATTCTACCTAAACTAATCTACTTATTCAATGTCATCCCAATTAAATTGCCAAAAAAGTATTTTATCAAGCTAGGAAAAAAATAATAACAAAATTCATGTGGAATGACAAAAGATCGAGAATATCAAAGGAATTAATGAAAAATGTAAAGGAAGGAGGTTTAGCAGTACCAGATCTTAAACTGGATCCTAAGGCAGTAATTATCAAAACTATCTGGTACTGGCTAAAAAATAGGAAGTTGTATCAATGGAATAGAGTAGACATACAATTTACAGCAACAAATAAACATAACAACCTTGCACTTGACAACTGTAAAGACTTAAACTTCTGGGATAAGAATTCATTATTAGGTTAAAATTGTTGGGAAAACTGAAAAATAGTTTGGCAGGACTAGGTAGAGACCAATATCTTACACCATTTACTGAGATAAGGTCAAAATGGATACATGATCTAGATATGTCATAAATAAATTAGAAGAACATAGAACATATTACCATGTCAGACTTATGACTGAGAAAAGAATATATGACAAGAAATGGAGAGCAGAGCACAATATAAACTAGGTAATTCTGATTACATCAAAAAGGTTCTGTACAAATAAAACCAATGTAGCCAAGATTAGAAGGAAAGCAGAAAATTGGAAGGAAATTTTTATAGACAGTTTCTTGGATAAAGGTCTCATATCTCAAACATAGAGGGAAGTTTATCAAATTTATGAGAATGAGTCATTCTTCAATTGATAAATCATCAATAGATATAAATAGTTTTCTGATGAAGAAATCAAAGCTATATGAAAAAATACTTTAAATTATTTTTGATTGGAGAAATGCAAGTTAAAACAACTTTAAGATATCATCTCATACCTGTCAGATTGGTTAAAATAGCAGAAAGAGAAAATGACAAATGTTGCAGGGGGTGGAAAAATTGGCACACTAATGCACTGTCGGTGGAACTGTGGATCCAACCATTTTGAAGAACAATCTGGAATTATGCCCAAAGAGTCATAAAACTGCATATACACTTTGACCCAGCAATACCATTATTAAGTTTTCTTTCCCCCTAATGTGATCAGGGGGAAAGTAAAGAGTCTATATGTTCTAAAGTACTTATTGTTGCCCATCAATTGGTGAATGACTAAACAAGTTGTGGTATATGATTGTGATGGAATACTACTACACTCAAAGAAATGATGAGCAGGTTGATTTTAGAAAAACATGGGAAGACTTGCATGTATAATGGTAATGGGGATTTGAAGACCTTCCCTGCCCCATGTACTGGCAAGCAAACAGATACTTAGCACCTTGTTTCAAGTTCATGATTGTATCAAGTTTAAGATCCAGAACTTGTAAATCCCACAGTGGGAGGAAGTTGCTGATGTAACAGGAAGGGGTGGAACAGGGAGGAGCTAATACCATATATAAGAAAAAGCCCAAGCTAGAGAGCCAGAATTTCTGAGAAAGAGAGAACTGCTAGGATCCTGGGAACTTCTGAGAATTGCTGAGAGAGAGAGAGAGAGAGAGAGAGAGAGAGAGAGAGAGAGAGAGAGAGAGAGAGAGAGAGAGAACTGGTAGGATCCTGAGAACTTCTGAGAACTGCTATGTATTGAGAACAGAACTGAGAACTGAGAAGAATTGAGAAGAGAATTGAGAAGAAATGAGAAATGAGAAGCGAGGAGAACTGAGAGGAAGTATGGCTGTGGTGCAAGTACTTTGTTTTGATGTTACTTTGTCAGATTTGTCTGCTGACAGAGGACATTGCTGTTGTTACAGAAGCTCTGAAAGAGGATTTTCTTGTTGTATGTTTACAGAAATCCTGGAGAAGGGTCTTATTGATGTTTTCAGAGGTCCTGGGACTATACTGATGATTTGTGTTGATTTCTCAGACGTTGTTGGGTCCATGTTGATTTCACAGGCAGAAAGTGAATTGATGAGGATGCCAGCAATGTGCATGAATGTTTTTGTGGCTTTGTTAAGCTTTGTCTTCTCAGGAACAAAAACTGTGAAGGACTTGAGGTGGACTAGACACTGTGAGCTTCAATATGGAACAGGAACTGCACAAGTTGCTGGACAAGGAACTGAGAGCTGTCTGCCTTTGAACTCAGGTGATGGTTGGGTAGATTCAGGCAGGAGCTGGGACCATGGAAGAGGAACCATGGAAGCTGAGAGCCTGCCTCGAGTGAAGATGAAAAGACCTCTCCTTGGGTATTTAATGTAAACTGAGAAGATCATGATTTACTGTGGCCTACGTGTGGAGAACTCTGTACTCTGTATCCTGTACCATTTCAGGATGATTGAATTAAGAATGATTGGAAACCAATCTCCAATTAAGAAGAAAGACTTTTTGACTGAGAGATTAAAACAATGTGACCTAGTGGTGAAGAAAGTTGACATTTGTACTTTAAGGAGTAAGGAGACAAGCCTCCTTAAGGATGATTGAATTAAGGACTTACTAAATGGTTGAGTTACTAAATGATTAAGTTACTAAATGATTGCATCTTTCATTTGAAACTATGTGACCACTTTGGTGAAAACTATGTGGCCATTTTAGTGATAAGCTGTTATGTCATAACATTGTGGATGCTGTATTTTGATTTCTATGAATGTTTTGTTTTAGTTTGTTACTGAATAAATAGAGAGTTCACTATACTGTGTAATCAGAACCTTGAAGCTATTCATGGCAGCAGTCCTCTGGAAGGCTGCTCATGCTTGGCTTTATAGCATGAAATAAGGAACAGTGAAATGAACAGAACCAAGAGAAGAATAAGAGCAATATTGTTCTCAGAATGATTGTGAACAACTAAACTATTCTAAGTATTATAAATATTCAAATCAACTACAAAGGACTCATGAAGAAAGATGCTGTCCACCTCCAGAGAAAGAAAGAATAAAAGTATACATAGTCTGTTTTGATAGACAGATATAGATAAATATGTATCTGTGCCAAATGGTGGCCTTTGCTAGTACATGGTTGAAAAGGAGGGAAGGACGTAGTTCAGAACTTAAAATGTAGCAAAAAATTAATTTAATTCAATTTGAAAAAAAAAAGAAAACAGAAGAAATGGACTTAGTTTTTGAGTGATTTGAAAGGAAATATAGAAAAAAATTTAAATACTTAGAGCCCTCCCAAAAATTAATCTCTATGAGACACTTTTAAAAGTGCAACTCCTGTTAGCTCTAATTAACATATGAAATTTTAATAAAACAGATACTTTAAATGAAGAAATTATTATACTACAAATCAAAAGGATATTTCTAATGCAAATCATTGTTGACAAGGAGGGAGATTTTATTATAGATCATAAAGGAATCTGCTTTACTGTCAAAGAGTTAGTGAACATTATGTAAAGCCTTTAGGGCCGACTATATTGTTGCTCTGGTAGCGGTTTCATTCAGTCATGTTGGACTAATTGTCACTCCATGGACCATACTGTCCATGAGGTTTTCTTGGCAAAAATATTGTAGTGGTTTTCCATTTCCTTCTCTAGTGGATTAAGGCAAAGTGAGGTTAAGTGACTTGCCAAGGACACACACCTAGTAAGTGTTCTAATCCAGATTTGAACTTAAGTCTTCCTGACTCCAGGTCCAACACTCTGTCTCCTGAGTCACCTAGCTGCCTCCAAGGCTACATACTGTCAAGAGGTACTGTTGTTTAATTTACTTTCACTAGTGTATTTCAACAGTTGTAATCTCCTATAACCTTTCCATCTGAGGTGATTTTTAAAATTAAAGTGTATTCTAATCATTCACAGTGGGCTCAGAAATTTATGAACCTGGCAGTTAATGGGCCTTGTGATTGAGATTTTAGATTGTTAACATTAGTGATCATGTATACTTGATTTAGTTGAATCCAAAGATCAACATAGTGTGATAAGGATTTCTGTTCATTTAAAATCATCGGGAAATTAATTCTTCTTTTGATGATAGACAAACCTAAAACTCCCAAATGCTTAATTTGATACAACAATTGAATACCCTACAGTATTGGAAAATATCACAAACCTTATAAAACGAAGAGGCAATTAAGAATAAAGATCTTTCATAATCCTAGGGAAAGTGCCTGCAAGTTTCTTTATACAATTAAATGCAAGTACCAAAATGGAAGTTGCATTCATACAGCTGGTTGGTTGGTTGTTGTCTTTCATTTTCAAAGAGGACCAAAATAACATCACTATGCTAGAGGCAAGTTTCAATGTATCTGATTATGACCAGACAGACCAATATGAACTGGGAACCTTTGTAAATGACCAACCCTTCTATGAAAAGCCAACTTCAGAGTTGCCATCAAGTGAGACCTACCACATGAGAAACTGTTTCCAGGAAATGTATAAATACCTGAGACATCTGAAACTCAACTGGAGATTAAAGGGACCATGACAGTGGGATACTAGGGTACAAAGGCACTTGATCATTGTATTACCTGGAAGACATGTAAATTCTGTCTTTCCCATGTACCATTTCCTCTGCAAAGCTAACTTACTGAAAGGGACTGCCCCCCACTGGATTTGTGTCAATACATCGACCACAGGTGGCAAAGCTTTAATCTGTAGCACCAAAGCACTCTCAAGTCAAAGGAGCCTATTCCTGTCTAATCATCATACTAGGCAGATGGAGAAGGCATGAGAGACTTATCGCCTTTTGCTGGGTCATTTGTAATAGTTAACCAGCACCAGTAATAATCACATCTCTCATGACAGCCTTGTGTAAAAATGGTGAATCCTGTAAACATTACTTTCCATTGCCCCATTACTAATTTAATTCTAATGGATGCTAATCATGCCTAATCATATCAATTTGGTTTACAGATAGTGACTCAACGGAAATAGGGTTCATAGAATCACACAGAATGACAGAGAGGGGGGTAATAAATTAAAAATTGACATCCCAGTTTATTCTGTATTATTTATTAATTATTTAGAATTATAACTAATCACTGGAATCAGTACTGAAGAATTAGTTTGATTTTAAAAGACAGTTTAAGTTCTTAATGTAAGAGTCTTTTAGGTAGTTTGACTTCCTTATAAGACTTTAACATTCCCATTTCTCTGGGATATAGCCTGGACTCAATCAATCTTACCCTGGAAGGAAGGAAGGAAGATGATTCAGTATGGCTATAAGATGTTCTCCTGGTCACAAGCCTAGCACTGGACCACTCTGATGTAGGAGGTTGCCTAACATAGGATTTTCAGAGGATGTGGACTAACTCTATGTTTTCCCTGTTGTCCTTGACTTTGGAAATCCCTTTTGAAAGTCAGCATGATTATGCCAAATGTAAGCCCATCCTACACCTTTACTCCACCTCTACTATAGACCAATCACAATCCTAGTTTAGTGTAACTGAACTTTATGTAACTAACTGTATAAAAGACTACTCTGTCTGTTCTAATGCATCCCCAAGAGGCTTGGGATCTCACTGTGTTGACAACTGCTAGCCTTGCTAATAAAAAGATAATGTTCAGAATTTTGTGTCTCAGTTTCTTGTCATTGCAGATTTTTATCATGACAAAATAAATATGAATTTTCCTAACTGAGGATTAGAGCAATTCTAACTGAACTCATAACTGTTGTTTTAAAATAACAGAATGAAGTAATGTGTCCTTTAACAGCTATGATATATTTTTTAGGCTTTAAAATGACCTTGTCAGTGAATAGCACAACAACTCTGGAGTTGGGAGGACCTGAGTTCAAAACCAGCCTCAGACACTTAAAACAAAACTAGCCATGTGACCTAGGGCAAGTCTCTTAACCCTAATGGCCCTGCTTTCCCCCCTCCAAAAAAAAGCAATAAAATAAAATGAGCTTGTTATAACACACAGGAACATCTGCCAGTCCCCTGCACTGAAACATGGTTGAGAAACTATTTTGGAGGTTATGTCCATGGGTTGAAAGCTGTCATCACTGGAGTATTCATAACTACAAGGGGACAAATTTGACGTTAGTGCTAGAGTCTCCCAGGGTCCTTATCACTTATATTTATAACCACGGCAGTCTACCATCTGTAGTCATTGCTCTATTGCCCTCGCTCCTCTAGGCATTATGGATCTCTGAAGGCAAGATAGACATATGAATACAGGAGAGAATGACCCATTAGACATCGAGCTAAATAGTTAATTATCAATATTTATTAAACATTTATTAAGTCCTTCTGTGTGTCAGGCACTGTGTTAAGCACTGGGGATACACATGCAAAAAGATTGTCCCTGTCCTCAAGTATTTTACAATCTAGTGGGGGAAGACAAAAATAAAAGAATGATGAAATATGAGGGCATGATGGAGAAACAAAAACAAAAAATAAAAAGGTCCCAAATTAGTATATCCAGGAGGGAAATGAGGAGATTCTGAGGAGATATAAGTCCTGCTCCCCATCTTAGTTCTTCTCATTGCATTGTGGAGAAGAGCTAAGTCTATCCAAGTCAGTCATCACACACTGTTGCTATTACTGTGTACATCATTGTCCTGGTTCTGCTCACTTTGCTCAGCATCAGTTCATATAAGACTTTCCAGGTTTTTCTGAAGTGTTCCTACTAATAATTTCTTAAAGCACAATAGTATTCCATCACATTCATATACCACAACTTGTTCAGCCATTACCCAGTTGATGGGCACCTCCTCAATTTCTAATTCTTGACTATCACTAAAAGAGTTGCTCTAAATATTTTTCTACATGTGGGTCCTTTCCCATTTTTATGATTTCTTTGGGATACAGACCTAGAAGTGGCATTACTGGATCAAAGGGTATGCACATTTTTATAATCCTTTGGGCATAGTTCCAAATTTTTCTCCAAAATGGTTGAATTAGTTCACAACTACACTAACAATGCATTAGTGTTTCAACTTTCCCCCATCTTCTCCAACATTTATCATTTTCCTGTTTTGTCATGTTAGCCAATTGGATAGGAGTGATGCAGTGCCTCAGAGTTGTTTTGATTTAAATTTCTGTAATAAATAGTGATTTAGAGCACTTTTTCATATGACTATAGATAGCTTTAATTTCTTTTTGAAAACTGCCTCTTCATATCCTTTGACCATTCCTCATTTAGGAAATAACTTATACTCTTTTAAATTTCACTCAGTTCTCTATATGTTTTAGAAATGAGGCCTTTATCAGAAACACTGGCTATAAAAATTGTTTCCCAGCTTTCTGCTTCCCTTCTAATCTTGGTTGCATTGGCTTTGTTTGTGAAAAACCTTTTCAATTTAATGTAATCAAAATGATCCATTTTGAATTTCCTAATGTTCTCTATCTCTTGCTCATAAATTCTTCCCTTGTCCATAAATCTGACAGGTAAACTATTCCTTGCTCTCCTAATTGATGTATAGTATCAGCCTTTATGTCTAAACCATGTGCCCATTTTGACTTAATCTTGGTATATGGTGTAAGATGTTGGTCTACACCTAGTTTCTGCCATACTATTTTCCAGTTTTCCCAGAAGTTTTTGTTAAATAGTGAGCTCTTATCCCAGAAGCTGGAGTCTTTGGATTTATCAAACAGTAGATTACTATAGACATTGACTACTGTGTCTTGCATACCCAATCTATTCCACTGATTCACCACTCTATTTCTTAGTCAGTACCAAGTAGTTTTGATGCTTGCTGCCTTATAATACAATTTAAGATCTGGTATGACTAGGCCATCTGCCCTTGCATTTCTTTTCATTAATTCCCTCGATATTCTGGACCTTTTCTTCTTACAGATTAATTTTGTTATTGTTTTTTCTAGCTCTATAAAATACTTTTTCGTTTGACTGGTATGGCACTGAATAAGTAAATTAATTTAGGTAGAATTATCATTTTATTATGTTAGTTCAGCCTACCCATGAGCAACTGATATTTTTCCAATTATTTAGATCTCACTTTATTTGCGCAAAAAGTGTTTTGTAATTGTTTTCATATAGTTCCTGGGTTTGTCTTGGCAGGTAGACTCTCAAGTATTTCATAATGTCTGCAATAATTTTAAATGGAATTTCACTCTCTCTTACTATTGGGCTTTGTTAGTAATATATAGAAGTGCCAGTGATTTATGTGGGCTTGTTTATATCCTGCAACTTTGCTAAATTTATTAATTACTTCAAGTAGTTTTTAGCTTATTCTCTATAAGTATGCCATCATATATCTGCAAAGAGTGATAGCTTTGTTTCTTCTTTGCCATTTCTAAGTCCTTTGATTTCTTCTTCTCATCTTATTGCTAAAGCTTACAGTCCTAGTACAATATTGAATAACAGTGGTGATAATGGACAACCTTGTTTCACCCATGATATTATTGGAAATGCTTTTAACTTATCCCCATTACATAAAATGCTTGCTGATAATTTTAGATAGATGCTACTTATCATTTTAAGGAAGACTTCATTTATTCCTATGCTCTCTAGTGTTTTTAAAAGGAATGGGTGCTGTCATGTCAAAAGCATTTTCTGCATCTATTGAGATAATCACAGGACTTCCATTAGTTTTGTGCTGATATGGTCAATTATGCTGATAGTTTTCCTAATATTGAATCAAACCTGCACTCCTGGCATAAATTCTACTTGGTTGTAGGGTATTATTCTTGAGATAAGCTGCCATTATCTCTTTGCTAACATTTTATTTAAAAATTTTGCATCTATATTGTATCGGCAAGCACCCTAGCACACCCAGGGCGGCTACTAGCACAGGTTCTTAGATCTGCTTTTCTAAAGGAAAGCAACTCAAAATGGGTTAACAATCTTACTTTAATTAATCAAATACCATTTACCTAGT
>JAQQSU010011723.1:0-12099 GCA_028627135.1 Pseudochirops cupreus
CTTCTATTGAGATAATCATATGGTTTCTGCTAGTTTTATTGTTGATATGATCAATGATACTGATGGTTTTCCTAATACTGAACCATCCTTGCATTCCTGGAACAAATCCAACCTGATCAAAATGTATTGAAGATTTTTTTTTGCTTTTTTGGGGGGGGGAGGGATGAAGGCAGGGCAATTGGGGTTAAGTGATTTGCCCAAGGTCACATAGCTAGTAAGTGTTAAGTGTCTCAGGCCACGTTTGAACTCAGGGCTCCTCCTGACTTCCCAGGGCCAGTGCTCTATTCACTGTGCCACCTAGCCACCCCCCTGAATGACCAATTATAATATAAAAATAAAAACAAAAATTCACAACTTCACATTATTTAAAGGGTTTGTCACTGAAAGGGGCAAAAGGAAAAATCCTTCTATAGTAAGCTTTTCATAAATGTCACATTTTCTCTTTAAAAAGGAATAAAATAAAAAGGTGCTCCAGTGGATGGAGCACCACACCCGGGGTCTGGAAGATCAGTGTTCAAATTTTATATCGGACTCTTAACAGCTGTGTGATCCTTGGCATTTAAAGGTGGAAATTGTCACCAAAAGAAACTTGTTAGGTAAACACCATGGATAGCGTATGGGAGGGAGTGGGGGATCTGGCACATGTGCAGATGTCCTTAGCTTTCTTAGCTGGTACAACTGCTTCCATTAAGAAGTAACCCTCCCACCTCCATCATTTTCCACATGAAAGTTATATCACCTGAGCAAACTGAAAGGTCTAAGCATGTGCAAGACTCCCCTAATCATAATGTTAGTATCATCTTACACATGAGGAAATGGAGCCTCATTGATATCAAGTGACTTCTCAATGGTCCTATGATTAGCATCAGGGACAGGATTAGAACCAAGTTCTTTTCTGACTCCAAGGGTAGTGCTCACCCTATTCTACTATGCTTATTGCCTTCATTTACTCTTTCCACAAAGTATTGATGGAAGACATGATCCTGGGTGCAGAAGTTAAAATCAGAGACTGAATGAGTCTTAGAATTCAGCTGGTTCACCCTTCATTTTACAGATGGAGGAACTAAAACCTAAAGAAGAGAATGACTTCCATCATAAATATTTTTTGTGATTCTGTTCAATGTCATAAAACTCTCTGAAACAAAAGAAAGACTAGAACTCAGGTCTTAAAAGATAAGAGGGAGAGTCATAACAACTGAGAAATTACTCAGAGGTTTCAATTTCTGGCCAATCTACATGCTAGGCTTTCATGTTAAATAATGCATTTCACCCCTTCCGACAGGGAAGAAAGTCAAAGGAAAAAATTTACAGAATCTCAGTTCACAAGAAATTATCTGGTAACCTGGAATGCCAATTTATTAATTTCCAATGAAAAATGAGTAACCACTGTTGGCATAGAGTGCTTATTTCTGGGAAGCAGGATTATTTAAGAGACTATATTATAAATCAAGGGTGTGTTAGTGATCATGGGATCAAAACAAATGTTATTGCTCCCTTTCATGGTGATTTCCATCAAGGTAAAGTGCTGCTCACATGAGTTATCATGATGAGGTTACTAAGTCAACAAGTGTTTATTTAAGCACCTGTAATAGCTAAACATTGTGTCAAGCACTGGGAAACAGAGAAAGGAAAAAACAGGGTGCCTGCCTTCAAGAGCTTACAATCTAATGGGGAGACAACATACAAAAAACTATGTACATACTAGTTATATAAAGCATAAATGAGAGGTAATCTGAGAGGGAAGGTACTAAGAGGTGGTGACAAAAAAGGAATGGACCATGTATGAAAGGCATCTTGTAGTTCAGATTTGAGCTGAATTTTAAGGAAGCCAAAGTGTCGAGATCAGTAAGGACAACATATCAGGGATGACAAAAAAAAAACACAGTCACAAGATGGGGAGTTGCCAGGATAGCTAAATTGTCGAATATGTTGAGGGCAATAAAATGTAAGAAGACAGGAAGGTCAGAAGGGGCCAGGCTGTGAAAGGTTTTAAATGCCAAACAAGATTTCATATTTGGTCCTGGAGGCACTAGGGAAGCATCATAGTTTATTTATTGGGTTTAGTGTTGGGGGCAGAAGGTGATATAATCAGACTTCCACCATAGAAAAAACACTTTGGCAGATAAATGGAGGATGGACTGGAGTGGTGAGGCCAGCCATAGATAAAAGTCTATGCATGAGGTGATGAAGGTCTTCAATAGGATAGCAGTTGTAGGAGTGGATGGAAGATAACATGTCGGGGGAGCATACAGAACGCTTGGTCCAAATGTCAATCAACTCTAATTCAATATCTAAAAAGCACTGCTGTTCATATTTAAAATGTGACTAGTATCTTCATAATATTGTGACTATTTTTTCATCTCTGGCAATGTTGATGTACAGAAATTGCTATTATCTCCCACAAGAAGCCTCTTTACATAATAGGCCTATTTGTGTTTTATGTGATATGTCACATAGTAACTGAAAACGTCAATCTAGGCAGGTTAGGAAGAATAAGAGGTTAGAAAATACTCCAAAGTTACTACTGTTATAAACATAGCCAAAAAAGTGGGGCTATTCCTAATTAAATTTGGAAGAGGTCATAATTCCTATGCAGGAACTAAGAACACTGGTGACAATCCATTGATTTCTGGGGGTCTATAAGCTTCAAAAAAAACATGTATTTACACTATTGTTTGCTTTCCTTTGTAATGCTATGTATTGTGTTTTATGCATTTAAAAACATTGTGAAACTAATAAAGACCAAAAAAATTTTTTAAATAAAAAATAAAAACATTCAAGAGGGACTTCACCAGACTGCCAAAGGGGTCCATTACCCTATGTTTGACCTGACATAGACATAAAAATAGGATATTGTTTTTACTTATACTTCACATAGTCTGTCCTCTTCCAACTGTATCTTGATTTCCTGGCTCCTTCTGAATAATAATTTACAATGATTATTATCTCATTTTATCCTCACAACTACCTGGGAGGCAGGTGCTATTGTTATCTCCATTTTACAGATTTAAAAAATTGAGACAGTGAGAGATCAAGTGAATTGCTCAAGTTAACAGCCATCAAATGTCTGAGGAAAGATTTTTTTTTTTTTTTGCTTTTTGGAGGGGGGAAGGCAGGGAAATCGGAATTAAGTGCCTTACCCAAGGTCAGACAGCTAGTAAGTGTTAAGTGTCTGAAGTCAGATTTGAACTCAGGTCCTCCTGACTTCAGGGCTGGTGCTCTATTCACTACATCTCCTAGCAGCCCCTTAGGAAAGATTTAAATTCAAGTCTTCCTGACTCTAAATCCAAAGCTTTATGCACTGCATCACCTAGCTGCCTAATAAAAATGAAATAAAAAACTAATTAGAATGAATGAGTTGGATGACCCTAGGCATTTAAAGGTAGAAATTGTCACCAAAAGTAATTTGTTGGGTAAGCACCATGGATAGCGCATGAAAAGAGGTGTAATGCTCTGAATGTTAAATGATACACAATGCTGTCAAATTTTGGTTTTTTGGTCAGTCTTGGTTAATTACTTCTTCTTCTTCTTCTTTTTGTTGTTGTTCTTTGCAATCAATCAACCAGGAAGCATTTACTAGGTACCTACTATGTACCAGGCACTGTGCTAAGTGCTAGAGATACAAAAGAGCCCCAAAGTGTCTTAGTAAGCATCTCATGTACTAGCTAAATGAAGAGAGATGTGATTGCCAAAGGCAACACTGGGTTAGAATATGAAATTCTGTTGAATAAATCACCCAATATATTGAAAGTAAAATGTATTTTTTCCCCTTCCGAGTTCATAGACTAATCTCCCACTCCCTCTCCCCGCCCCCCCCCCCCAACCTCTGGTCAGCTATCCACAGCCACCAAGACCATGCATCTTAGATTAAGCAGCTGGGGACAAGATGATTTCCAAGATCCCTTATATCTTTGACATTCTGTAATTCTATGATTCTATAGTGTTTAACAAATTATAATCCTTTTGGAGCTTTCATCTTCCTTGAGATATGAGGAAAGGGGCTACAAAAAGAGGAAGAAGTTAGATATTTTCAAGGGCAATAATATTTCTTTAGGGCTGAGGAATGAGCCTTAAAAAAAGCAAAATTATGAGAACATTTAGCCGGACAATAAGAGCTGACTTGGCGTTTGGGAGACTGCAAAGGAATGTGGGAGAAAAGACTTATTAGACTGCCTACCAAACTGAAGATCTATAGAGCCATCGTGCTGATCTCATTGTTATATGCTTGTGAAACCTGGACAGTCTACCAGTGCCATGCTGGGAAACTGAATCACTTCCATTTGAATTGTCTTATGAAGATTCTGAAAATTCTCTGACAAAATAAGGTACAGAACACTGAAGTCCTTTCTTGAGTAAACTGCCAAAGATTGAAACTCTACTGTAGAGAGTGCTACTCTTACAGGCTGGTCACATTGTTCAAATGCCAAATGACTATTTTAGGGAGAAGTCATTCAAGGAAGGTGCTCATAGGGAGGTCAGAGCAAGTCATACAAGGATACTCCCAAGGTCTCTCTGAAGAACTTTGGAATTGATTGGGTGACATGGGAGACACTGGCAAAGGACCACACAGCATGGTATGCCCCCATCCAAGAAGGCCACTATGAGCAAAGTAGAATTGCAGCAGTTCAAAAGAAATACAAGAGGTGCAAATTTACAGAATCTACCTCAGATGTTCATGTGGATTGTTTGTGCCTGACTTGTGATAAAGCATTCCAAGCTCAAACTGGTCTGATCAATCATAGTCAGACACATTGCAAACAGTCCCTAATATAGTGATGTCATTTGGGTCCTCTTCAAGAATGAAAGACAATAACCAATCCTATTCTGTCCATTTACCAGTTTATTTTTAAATTTTATTTTAATTTCCAAATTCTTTCTCTTCCTCCTTGTCTTCCTCCATCTATGAAGAAGGCAAGAAAAATAAAATCTATGTATAGTCACACGAAACTAATTTCTTTATTGGTCATGTCAAAAAAAAAGAGAAGAAAATAAGCTTCAATATTCACTCTAAATCCATTGGCTCTCTCTCTGGAGGTGGATATGTTTCTTCATGAGTCCTTTAGAACTGTGGCCACTTACCAGTTAATATTAAGGAGAAAGTTATAAATTATGGCAGGCAAACAACGATTGTAATGTGGACTCAACAAAAGAGACTGATTCAGGAAGACCAGGAAACAAATTGATACAAAAACACCAACAAAAGTTGACCTGCAGAGCAAATAGTTGTGACTAAAGATGACTACTGCTTCTCAAACTGGCATTTTGCCAGCACAGATTTTGTGTTTCAAGGGTTGTAGACAAAGGGAAAGATTGATCCAAAGCCATCCCTAGAGTAGAGTGAATCAGGATGATTACTATTAAGCTTTCTGTTTTCAGGTATTTGTACTTTTGAAAGCTTATGCAGAGACTGATGAGATGGGACCTGTGCAGAAGAAAGCAATAGCTCTTCTGGGGGTGCTTAAAAAGACAAAAATAAAGAAAAAGGACTCATATGCATATAATCAATAAATCTACATCTCTCCCAATCCTGTAAGCATCATCCAAGCAAAACCAAATAAAATTTTTCCTTTCTCTAGTTACACCTAAATAATAATAACCATTTTGAGCTATTTGCTCAGTAGACCAAGTAGAGTGTAAGCTCTTTCAGGGCAGATACCATATCAGTGTTGTATTTTTTTAAATAGTATTTCATTTTTTCCAATTTACATGTAAAGATAGTTTTCAACATTCATTTTTTATAAAATTTTTATTTCCAGTTTTTTTTTCTCTTCCTCTCTGTACTCCCTCCTCCCCAAGACAGCAAGCCACTGGAAATAGGTTATACATGTGCAATCATGTAAACATATTTCCAAATTAGTTATGCTGTGAAAGAAGAAACAGAACAAAAAGGAAAAATCATGAAAAACAAAAAAGGTGAAAATAGTATGCTTTGATTTGCATTAAGACTCCATGATTCTTTCTCTGAATGTGGATAGCGTTTTCCAACATGAGTCTTTTGGAATTGTCTTGAATCATTGTATTGCTGAGAAGAGCTAAGTCAATCATAGTTGATCACTGCACAATGTTGCTGTCACTGTGTACAATGTTGTCCTGGTTCTGCTCACTTCACTCAATATCAGTTCATGTAAGTCTTTCAGGATTTTCTGAAATCCACCTACTCGTCATTTGTTTTGCACAATAGTATTCCATTGCATTCTAACACCACGTTGTTCAGCCATTCCCCAATTGAGGGACATCTCCTCAGTTTCCATTTCTTTGCCACCACACAAAGAGCTGCTATAAATATTTTTTTTTGTACATGTAGGTCCTTTTCCCTTTTTTATGATATCTTTGGGATACGGACCTAGTAGTAGTATTGCTGGATCAAAAGGTAGGCACATTTTTTTGGAGGGGGGTGTAATGCCATGCACCAGCAGATTCCCAAAAGAATGCCACTGTGAACAGCTTTTAAGGATCAGATTACACAGTATAGTGAACACTCTATTTATTCCATTGCAAATCAGGGCAAGCATTCACAATATATCACAATATAACATTCACAACATTACATCCTATCACAGAAAATCACAATATAGTGTTCATAACAGCTTAACATTAGAATGGACACATATTTTTCACTACAGTGGCCACAATATTTAGAACAAAGCATTCAATAAATTCATAATACAATAACCAGCCTTCTACTCATGGGGCAAATCAATACTTAATCATTCAATCAATTCACAATACAATAATCAATCTTCCACTCGTGGGGCAATCATACATTGACTCAATCAGTCATTAAATACAATCATTAGAAAACCACACAAACCCTGCACCCCTCGGTGTCCAGCAAACCTCAATTTCATCCAAGGGGAGGCCTTTTCTTCACCTTGACTCAGGATGGTCTCTCTGATTCCCTGGATCCCCTTCCATGGTCCTAGTGCCCTCCAGAATCCACCAAATCATCACTTGGATTCAGAAGCAGACAGCTCCCAGGTTCTCATCCAGTCCTCAGAGGTAGACAGCTCCCAGGTCCAGTCTTCCAAGCAGTCCCTGGTATACACCAAAGTTCACAGGGTCCAGCACATCTCAAACCCTTTACCACTTCTGTTGCTAGGAGCTCAAAGATCAGCCAAGCCACAAACCAACAAAGGCTTCTGGTCATGCTTCTTTAGTCCTCCAGCAGTTCAGCTGGCACTAGTACCCAGGAGAATCTCACCCTTCTAGGAGGCCTTCCAGGCAAGCCCTCTCAGCCTTCCAGGTGGCCTTCACCAGATTCTGGTTTCAGGAAAACTCCATCTCAGTTCTCAGTCAGCTTCCAGATGCTGGGAGAGAAACTCTCTCTCTCTCTCTCTCTCTCTGTCTCTCTCTCTCTCTCTCTCTCTCCCTCTCTCTCTCTCTCTCTCTCCCTCTCTCTCCCTCTCTCTCCCCCTCTCTCTCCCTCTCTCTCCCTCTCTCTCTCTCTCTCTCTCTCTCTCTCCCTCTCTTTCTCTCTCTCTCTCTCCCTCTCTCTCCCTCTCTCTCCCTCTCTCTCTCTTTCTCCCAAGAAAACTCCAACTCACTTCTTCAGTCCAGCAGCCCAGCTCCCAGATGCTGGGACAATTCTGCTTCCTCCAACAGGAGTCACCAGGAGGAAGATTCCCAATTCTGTCTCTGTTTCTGGAATTCTTACTTATATACACACACTGGCCTCCTGTCTCAGCCAATCCCCTTCTGCTATGTCAACAGGGGAGTTCACGCCCTCTCAACAGGGGACAGAGTTCACACCTTCCATACTGAGCTCAAACCTCCATACTTAACCCTAAGTTACTAAGGACTAAGTATCTGCTAAATTGATTGCTGTTACAGGGGGAAGGCAGGGCAGTTGGGGTTAAGTGACTTGACCAAGGTCACACACCTAGTAAGTGTGTCAAGTGTGTGAGGCCGGATTTAAACTCAGGTCCTTCTGATTCCAGGGCTGGTGCTCTATTAACTGAGCCACCTAGCCATCCCTGGTAGGCACATTTTAATTGCCCTTTGGGCATAGTTCCAGCTTGCTCTACAGAATAGTTGGCTCAGTTTATAACTCCACCAATAATGCATTAGTGTCTCAATTTTCCCACATCTCCAACATTTGTCATTTTTCTTTTCTGTCATATTAGCAATTCTGATTGGTGTGAGAGTTGTTTCAATTTGTACTTCTCTAATCAACAGTGATTTAGAGTATTTTTCCATGTGACTATAGATAACTTTAATTTCTTTATCTGAAAACTACCTGTTAATATAGAAGTGGCCAGGAAATAGTTAAGTAGAAACTTTATGAACTTGAGATGAACTCAAGATAAGAGTTAGTGAACTGGCCTGGGAACCAAACTGGGTAATTTGTCTTTTTCTTCATTTTTCTTCTCCTGCTCAGATTGTTATGCCCCGTGCCACTCTCCTTATCCATCAACCCCCTGCCTCGATGCCTCACAAACTCCCCCCTTGCCTTAGTAATAGATTGCTCCCACCTGCACAATAATTAGCTTAGTGACAAATTATGTTAAGTTAGCCAAACAAAGAAGTTGTACTGTATATAAGATTCTACAATCCTGAGCTCTGGGCTGCTCCCTCCCTCCTTTCAAACTGGCGTGGAGTCAGCCCCAACTGGTCAATTAAAGCTCCTAAAATTTTTTATTTGGACTCTGTGGTCGCTTTGTTTAGATTTGTTATTTCATTTGGAGGCCCCAGTGACCACCTTTCCATCTGCAAGGGGGACTGGACTGGAAAGTTGATCCACGGGGTGGCCACTCAGAGACATTCCTCAGCCCCATATCCATTTCTTTGTCCCAAGTTGGACTGCAGATTGGAAAGATTCTCAGATTATTTTAACAATTGGTAGACAGGGAGCTCCAGTTTCTGTTCAGGTCTCCATCCCTCAAGACCTCTGTTCTGATGAGTACTCTTCTGTAATTGGGTAGGTGGCAGGCTGGACGAGGCACAGGCTGCCCCTACTGGGTCCTCGGGCAGGACACCAATGGGGCCTCTGTTCCGGTCCTTTTGGACCTCTGTTTCGGTCCTTTGGGGCCTCTGTTTCAATCCTTTCAGGCCTCTGTTTCAATCCTTTGGGGCCTCTGTTTCAGTCCTTTTGGGCCTCTGTTTCAGTCAGGTTTTGTTGGGAACCCCTGGTGGGGTCTGTTTTGTCTGTCCATTTGTGGAATCTGTTTTGTCCATCCATCTGTGTCTTGTCTCTGTCCTAAGTGGCTTGTGTCTTTGTCTTGTGTTGAGGTCTTGTGTTTTTGTTTGGGGAAGTTTGTCTTGTGGGTCCATAGAATGGGACAAGGACAGTCTTCCCTAAACACCCCCTTACAACATTATCTGGACCATTTTTCCGCTTTTCAGAAAGCAGCTAAAGACTGTGGCTATAAGGTTACTAAATTTAAATTGGAACAACTTTGTGCCCTTGAGTGGCCTTTAATGGGAGTGGGATGGCCACCTGAAGGATCCTTTGACCCCATTCAGGCAGGCAGAGTCCATAAAATTATTTTCAGAGATCCTGGTCACCCAGCCTGGATAGAACTGATCCCCAGGAGGTCTAAGCTTTTGGTCACTCAAGAGACTCCTAAACAAAAGAAGCCCCAAGAGGAGTGGCCAGCTCCCCTTTATCCTGTCCTACTGCCACCCATGGAGGAAGACCCCTTGGCTCCCCCTCCTGATGTGGGACCTCCTGACACCAGAAGTCCAGATCCACTACCCCCGACTTCTAAAGGGGGGCAAGAGCCAGAAGATCCTATTTCACCTGCTCTCTCTAGTCCTCTCTCCCTGCACCCTGGTTTCTAGGTCTCTGTACTTTGTGTTTTGAACTGCATTTCCTGATTGGTTAAAACCTCCCTCTGCATTCTAAACATCTGGCCAGAGTTTTGAATGCTGAGAGACTTGAACAAGTGGCAATCTTTTTTTTTCCCCTCAGATGAAAGAGGCAGGCACATCAGCAATTAACCTTTTTCCTGCCTCACCTAAAAGAGAAAAGTTCTGTGTGTCAGAATGCAACTGTAAAGCAGTTGAATTCATTCCGGTCAGTTTTGAAAAATTACCCTCCTCCCAAATTATTTTGGGTCCCATCTGTTTAAAAGAGGGGGGGAGGAGGAATAACAGCTATATCAAGGGCCCCCCTTACAACAGCCTGGGCCCCCCTGGGCCCCCTAAAATCAATACCTCTAGGGATGCAGATGAACCTCTCCTTTCAAACCCCTGGATCCACATCCAGGATCTGCAATGTGGGGAGAGGAGAAAAGCCTCTGCACTTGGTAAGCCCAATTTTCTATTTATGTTGATCTGAAAGTTTATGGATTACCACATTCACCATCTATGTGATATTCTGGAATGTAATTGATTTTTAGTGATAAGTTGATAAGTTGTGTGACAACAAGAAAACTTTATTTCTGTGTAACTTCATGTGGAATTTAAGGTCATCAGATTGGTAATTAATTGGTTTTATTTCAAAGTTTGAACCTTGTATTATCTATGTTGTAAGAGAAGCAGTTTCTTTTGTAACGTTTTGAAGTACTTTGAAAAATCATATGATTAACTTGTAAGATTGTTAACAAAGGTATTTGGGCAATTGTTTTAATGCAAAAACCTAAAGTTGTTAATTGGTACTGTATGTAGACAGGAGGAGACTGATAAAATTGTTATTCTGAACAATCTTCCTGCATGTGTAAGATTGTGAAAAAGCAAGAGCTGATGCCATCAGCCCCTCCCTGAAATCCTTCTCAGTTATTCCTATGTTGGGCCAAAAGCCCATAGAAACTATCTCTATTAGGCAAGGGCATTCCACAAGTGAAAGGAATGACAGTAAATGGAATTCCTTACATTTGCGAGACTTGGTAAAATTTTCTTACTGCAGCTCCATGAGACTAAAGATAAAAACTGGCTCTAAGCTGTGATTAGTGAAACTTGTTGTTTAAGGTAAAAGCCTTTTGGAACCACAACTAAATTTTGTTTTGAGTTTGAATTTGGGTATAGTTGCCTGCATAAATCAATAAATGCCACAAGCTACTCTGAGGGAATGTCACCTGGTGGAAGTCTACATTTGGTAACAGCCGAAGGGACAATCTCAGCCTCTTTCTAGGATGGGATCCCTCTAGCCAGCTTTACCCATGAAGTTCCTTTGAAAAGAAATGTTTCCCACCTATTCCTGAGTCTAACTGTGAGGTGGTACCCAATACTGCATGGTTGGATATCTGTGGCTTTACTTGAATTTAAACAGAGCCAAGGATGTTTTATCCTGTCATATTTGGAATGTCACATGTCCCCGTTTTTTCCTTCTATAGCAAATTTCTATGATCAGAACAAGTAGTCAGTAAAAGATATGAACCATCTTGTTTTGTGGTTAACAAATGTAAAGGAAGACTGAATAATCTGAATAATGGCTTTGAGGGATTTGGAAGGATAGATAAAGGTTGGAAATATGAAAGGCAGAGAGGAAGGTTTGGGGACAAGTGAGGGTTTTGTCCAAGCCCCTCCTATCTCCAGATACTTGATATCTGTTTTTAAAAAGGGTTTAAATATGTTAGAAAAGCAGAAGTATTTGTAACTTGATCCTAAAATTTTGAGGAAAGCAACAGGATCAGACTGATTCTTCTAAAGAACTATACATGTGTATATAATCTAATATTGGCTTTCAAAAATTTTCATATATAGGTGTATAAAATTGGCTTTCAAAAATTTCTCTAACATAGAAACTCAAACCTTGAGCATGATTGGTAATAAGATCAAAAGTTTGGATTTTTTTGATGCAATTTTGTTTTTTGTTTTTTTTATTTTTTATTTATTTTATTTTATTTTAGTTTAGTTTGCATCATTCATTTCCACAAGATTTTGAGCTACGTATTTTCTCCCCATCCTTCCCCCCACCTACCACCCCAAAACAGCCATCCCAGTGCATCCCCCCTCCCCCAGTCTACTCTCTCCCATGTCTTCCCCCCTTACCCCTCTGACCCTTCAATAGGGCAGGATGGATTTTCCAACCACAGTGCCCGTGTATCTCAAGTTCCAGTTGGATGTAGTTAATAATAATAATAATAATAATTGCATATATAGAGAGAGACATATATTTATAACATTTGATTATGGAACTTTAGATTCTAGATTCTTTCT
>JAQQSU010011724.1:0-12098 GCA_028627135.1 Pseudochirops cupreus
GATAGGGTCAAAGGAGAAAATAGATTAAGTGGGGGGCAGGATAGGATGGATGGAAATATAGTTAGTCTTCCACAATATAACTACTATGGAAATGATGTGGGTAACTACACATGTACAATCTATATTGAATTGCTTATCTTCCCAGTGGGAGTGGGTGAGGAGGGAAGAAGGGAAAGAATCTGGAAATCAAAGTTTTAAAAACAAATGTTTAAAAGTTTGTTTGGGTTTTTTTACATACAACTTGGAAGTAAGATATACAGGTACTAGGGTATAGAAACCCATCTTGCCCTACTAGAAAGTTAGGGAGGTGAAGCAGGAGGATATAAGAGAGAACAGATTGAGGGAAGGGGTATTCAGTAGACTTGCTATTTGGGGGTGGGGGTACGGGAAAGACGGGAAGAGAAAAAATTATAACTCAAAATCTTGTGGAAATGAATGTTGAAAACTAAAAATACATAAATTTTTAAAAAAATAACCCATAGACATATTCACCAGCTTAGCCTTTGTAACTATTTATTTTTAGTAAGGCTGGGATGTTGTCCATACATCTGGCCAGACCCTTGTGGAAAGCCTGTGAAGCCAAGGTTAGATGTCTTTGGGCTCATGTAACTTTGTGAAGATTTTTCTTGTCTTTGATGACATTTCTTCAAATATACTACTTAAAGACATTTCTGTTGATTCAGAGTCTTCTTTTGTAACTAGAGAAAGAGAGAGAGAGAGAGAGAGAGAGAGAGAGAGAGAGATCTCCTGACCTAGGAGTGGGGAACCAGTAGCCTCAAGTGCAGCCCTTTTACTGAATCCAAACTTCACAGAATAAATCCTCTCAATAAAAGGATTCGTTCTGTAAAACTTGGACCTGATCAATCCCTTCCCAAACCTGTTTCCACCTCTGTGGATGGTCTGCTCCCTAGAGGTACAATTGGACCTTTCTAACAGTTCCCCCTGGTCCTATGCCAGATCAGGGGGATTCCATGGGAAGAGGGTGGGGCCTCTGGAGAGTCCATTTTATGTACACTTTGTGACATATACTGAAGTTGTTGGAGGTCTAGGGTGGAAATTGGTTGCTGAATGTAGTCTTAGGAGTTATTAGGCCATTCTCCAGATGGCTCTGTCTCGCAACAGGCCCTTTGCCAGGGAATGACTGGCCAACTGACCCATCTCTAAAGACAGTGTCTGAGGCCATAGGTTGAGGAGGAAAACTGATTGGCTGATTTGTGGGTTCCCTGCTGCTGAGGAAGGGGTAGCCATTATATCTGCCTCCCTGCCCTACATTTTGAGGGGCTATGCACTAGGAAAATTCTAGAGATGCTGCTCTAGTGTAATATCCCTTCCTGGGTGTACACCTCCTTCATATTTTTCATGGATCCTCAACTAAAGACCCATCAGTTCAGGCTTTGTTAGCTTTTGTGACCTCTTTCCTGGTTTAGGTGTAGGATAAGTCCAGCCTGTGGAAGCTTAAACCTCTGCAATCATTCAACATCGTGATGTCATTGGTCCTCTCCAATACAAAGGACAAACAATGATTCCTCCTGAAATTATTCATAAATAAATGCAGAACTGAAGTAAGAATCTGACAGTAAAAATTGCATAACAAAACAAAACTCCATCACAAAATCGTGCAAAATTATGAGAACGCTATTTCAAAACATGGGCACTTAAGGGAACCGTAATTTCAAAACCATAAAATTGGCAAGTTTTCCATCCAAATTGTAAGCCTGTAAACATGTAAATAGTTAGTTTTAATGAATACAATGTTACCTTTGATTTTGAGATAGAATGAAATATTTGATCAAATTTAATAGTTCTATAAACATTTTACCTTAATGTCAAATTTTAAGTGTATTTTCCATCAAAGTCTGTTTTATGTAGAGGGTCAAATATCACAATTGTTATGTAAGCTCTAACAGGAAAAAACACATTTCACTTTAAATTTGACTGCATTAGAGTTTTGTTTAGGACTTGAGTCAAATCTGGATTTACATAGTTACAAATGGTATGACAAGGAATTTCAAGTTTCCTAAGGGCCATTCACTGCCACTTCTTCATACTACATTATAAGCCTACTTGGTCTTAAGTCTGTCAAAGATTAATGGGACAGGAGCAGCTAGGTGATGCAGTGAATAGAGCACTGGCCCTGGAGTCAGGAGGACCGGAGTTAAAATCCAGCCTCAGACACTTAATACTTACTAGCCGTGTGACCTTGGGCAAGTCACTTGACCC
The DNA here is from genome assembly GCA_028627135.1 of Pseudochirops cupreus. Lineage (NCBI taxonomy): Eukaryota > Metazoa > Chordata > Mammalia > Diprotodontia > Pseudocheiridae > Pseudochirops > Pseudochirops cupreus. The sequence goes on from JAQQSU010011724.1 coordinate 2,221, forward strand.
CAACTGCCCAGCCTTCTCTCCTCCATAAAGCAAAAAAAAAAAGATTAATGGGGCAGTCTTGTTCTTCCCACTCAATGCTTTTGTGATATATTCTCAGTTCTTCTGAAGCATAGGAATTATAAACAGACCTTCACCCACATAGTAATGAAGTTATCAATGTATGTTCCCCACATAAAAATTACAATATGCCCTTCTATTGGTCCTTCAAGGACAGGGTTTTAGTATGTTTCACTCACATAATTACATGCTGCAAATTTATTTCTATATTCTCCACTTGGTAAATGTTGTAATTGAATAGACTACTGTACTATGTGAAATTAGAGTTTAATAACTGGTGACTTTGGATTTCCAGTTACTGAAGAAAATTGTTTCTATACACCTTTTTTGACCCCATCATGATTATGCAAGGTGTGCAAATCAAAGCTCTTTATTGGCTAACTATATGAAAAGATGGAATCTGTAATAATTCATGTCACCCCAGTGGTTATCCCTGAAAAATAAGAGTTATGGTTTTCAAGGGCACCCATGAAAAGGACAACACTAATAAATAAAATTTTATTAGAAGAATTCGGAATGTCAGCAAAATAGCAGCAACTTCTTTTTTTTTGGGGGGGGGTAAATCACAGAGTGTCATTCAGTTACAGAACAGCAGTTCATATACTGCTTCCGAATCAGCTAAAGAGGACATGAGCAACATCTCTTGGACGCTAGACTTTCCAGAGAGGGCAGGTTGGGGGAGGAGCTGGCCAAGTCACAGGTTGGGAACCTTAAGCACCCCCCACCCAGGGGTAACACTTTTGAAGTACATGATAGTCATTCCCAGATTTCAGCCTGCTAACCCAGGAGGGCAGGAGTCAAAATGGTATTATGATTCCATTTTTTTAGAGAAAGATATTGAGGCTCAAACAGAGGGAAAAGACAAGTGCAATCTAGTGTCTACACCTATAATATACAGTGGCTGATGGAAAGGGATGGAAGTTTGTCTTTGTGGGAGGGTTTCCTTGAATGGGCAGGGACCCCACCAATTTGCCAGGTGTTGTATTGGGGTTTTGTTTGTTTTTCTTATTATTAGATGGCAGTCAAGCAGGGCCAAGAAACCTCCATCAGAAAAAGAAAGCTGAGTGGGGAGAGAAGGAGCTGGGGGGGGGCTGGGTGCTAAAAGGGTGAGGAGCCAAGGTCCAGAGGCTGCTGGGAGAGACAGTTGCGCTGCAGGAGCTGCTTCCAGGCAGCAGGACTTGCTGAGCGAGGCAGAGAAGGGCCAACTCTCCTCTCTAGCTCCTTTAGTGGGAGGTGAAGCAGGGCCTCACCTCCTCCAGCCTCGATCACCCCTTAGGGACCAGGCATCCTCAGCCTAGATCTCATTCTCCTGTTTATCTTCCAAGAGGGCAAGCAGAGGAGTTGTGCTGCTAGGGCCGCAAAAGCAGCAAGGGGAATGGGGGAGGGGGGGAAGGGGAGGCAGGGAGGTATGGTGTAGCACAGCATAGGCCCAGAGGCCTCTGCTAGAACCCCCCCCCCAAGTCGACTGCCACCCCTTCTTTCTGACCCTTTCCACTAGCACCTCAGCAGAGCCCACTCTGACAGGACCCTGTGTGGTGATGGACTGAGAGTTAGGCCCTGCGACAGCCATAGCAACCCTTGAAGGTGAAAAGTCAAGAGACTCCCAGAGTACACTATGACTGTGCCCTGAGGGGGAGGGCCAAGACTGTCCATCATTCCCTCCCTCCCCTCAATGACTTCGGCCTGGACTTCGACCGTGAGATGACAAAGATGGGCAAAGAAAATACGGTTCTGGAGAAGGGGTAGGGGGAAAAGAAGCTGCAGAGAAAGGATAGGGGGCTATACAAAAGGAGCTGGGCTCCATCTTCTGAGGTCCACCTTGGTGTCTCCTTCTTCACCAGGTCACCTTGAGAGTTGTGAAATGGCGGTGGCCATCTTGCTAAGGAGAGGGAAAGCCGCCCATTGGCCTGTTTCTAACGATTCTGGGAGCCCATTGGCTGAGAGTGGGGCATGCGGTGGGCTCAGGCAGAAGACCTTGATTGGTGGATGGGAGTGTGAATATTTTCCTCCCTATGGCCCCCATCTGTCTCCCAGGACTGCTGGGTAAAGGCTGGAGACCCTGGGCTAGGGGGATGGGGCCCCTGCCTGGACCGGTCCCCTCTTTGCCCGGTACGTGGTGCCTCTGTGGAAGTCCTGGCTGGCAGGGGTCACAACATGTGCCTCAGACATGTGAAAGACCAAAGGCAGCTGTGGGTGCCCATCATTGCTGCTGCTGAGAGTGCATTATCTGAGTTACTGGGATGGAGGTGGGATAGAGATGAGAGGGGAAGGGTTTTAATTACCGGAGAGAAAACAGCCCCAAAATGAGTTGAAATGCCCAGGTACTCCAGCTTCTACCCACTCCCTTGTCACACACACCGCCTCCCCCCCTCCAAAAAAAAAAAAGAAAAGAAAAAAATCTAAATTGCTATTGGTGGCAAATTTAGGCACCTGCATCCCTAAGAATAAGTTGCACAATTAGCTATTATGGTGAGGTCTCCTCCATGCCTCTGTAGGCTGTGCCAGGAGGACTCTGAACATTCTAGGAAATTGTATTTTCACCCACAGGACTTTTTCCACCCATGCCGTGTGTAAAGTTCTGATCACTCATGTCTGTGTTGTGAATTCTCTCAATCTGCTGCCTAAAAATGGTTCCATCTGTTATGGGAGAATATCTCCTTTTTGAGTCTATGTCGTGGGTAACTACTCTGTTGGTAAAAACCTAGGTTTTGAATGCTAAAGCACAGGTTCAGGCTTAAAAAAAACATAAAAACCCTAAATAAAGTTTAGGATTCTAAAGAGGCTTTTTATAGACAAAATTAGGTTATATTACACTCTTATACATTATTCGAGTTTACAAAGTTTAAAAAAAAAGGATTCCTGATCCCATGTTTATCAAAATCTGCAGTTTTAGTCATAAATAGGTTTGTAATATCTCTGTTTGTTCATATAATTAAAAACCGGTATGTCCACATTAGAATTTTGACATAAAACTGTGCAGGTAAATATATTTGCCAGGAAACATTAAAGCAAGAGAAATATACTAACAATTATCAATATTAAATAACATGAGGTCTGGATCCAGCTTGTCCCTGTTAACCCACTCCAAGTGTCCATTTAATCACCTTATTTCAGTGGTTCTCAACCTTCCTGATGCCACGACCCTTTAATACAGTTCCTCACGTTGTGGTGACCCCCAACCAGAAAATTATTTTCATTGCTACTTGATAACTGTAATTTGCTACTGTTATGAATCATAATGTAAATATCTGATATGCAGGATGTATTTGCATTGTTACAAACTGAACATAACCCACAGGTTGAGAACCGCTGCCTTATTTCATATTGGATCTTAGCTATCCCATGTAGCCATGTGATCCTTAGAAACATTTTCCCTTGGAATATCTGGAATAGGCCTCATTCCCAGAACAACTCTGAAGGGAGGTTCTTCCTAGTAGATCCCTTTCCCTGATTCCAAGTCATTTGTAGAGGTTCCTTAGCCAATGCTGCTAAAACCTGCTTAGTGAGAAAACTTAATTCAATTTAGTAAGGCCTTATACAACTTCTTAAATTTGGTCTTCCAGTAACTAGTTCATGTGTTGAAAAGGAGTTCACATGTTTTGGGGCTAACCCTATTAACAACAGAGCTCTAAGAAGAACATCAAATTAGGAACCCATAATTTCCCTGAAAGTTCAGAGAATTTCAATTTTTACATAACACTTGCTCTTTTTACCTTTACCTGAGCCTTGTACCTGAAATGAATAATGCTGTTATCAGGCTGAAGAAAAATCTTAAAGAATCCATGAGGGCCTGACTTGGAAAATGAGCCCTTCTGTCTCTATCAGCTAAAGACTTCAAAACAGGAAAATAAACATGATTTTAACATTTCTTTACAGTGCAATTTCATATATCCTTAATCCAACTTTGAGAACTTAATACATAGTCATATCTGGTATCTTCTAGTGAGGTGGGGAAGAATAGGGAAGAAAGAAGAATAAACTTTTTTTTTTAACTAAAAGAAAACGGTTTATTTAATTGAACCTGAAGAATGTTCTGTTCTTTGTTCTATTTTTTTTGAGCCTGGTTCTTCACTATCTTCAAGATTAAAATAAAAATTAATATATAAATATTTTTTCTATAATATGTACATACAGTCTATGTTTGTGTATGCATGTGTATGTATGTATGTACGTATGTGTACATGCATACATGCAAAATCCAGGAACATTGTGTTTACTCATCCTTTTGTCATCCTTAATAGAAACATTTGGAAGCCAATCATATGCATGCATACATACATACATGTGTGTTCATATGTCCTATTCCTTAGAGAAAACAGTCTAATCTTGTTTCTCAGAGTGAGTTCACTACATTAAAAGTTAAAACATTTGCAGAAAATTTGCAACTTAAAATCTGAAGTTTAAAACTTTAACCTCTTTGTCACATAACATCTTTGTTATAGCTCCACTTTGGGGATCTATACATATATGCATGTATGTTTATATACATATATACATGTGTGTGAGATTGAGGTGCTACCTGATGCAAATCATAAAGCATTCCAGGTAAGAGTCATGGTTAACCTTTTAGGAACCGCCAGTCCTGCAGTAAAAGTCTACAGGATACAGAAGCCCACATCATAGTAAGGCCAACAATTAACCAGGTAGGAAATTTTCCATTTTCAATGGAGAAACTGAGTCAGGAGGCTCCTGCTGTCATCTTCACAAGTCATCCTCCCAATCTTCACAGGCACAAGCATCCACCTATAGCAATCATCAGTAGATTACTGATTTAATGATAATTCAGACAAGTATACCTGAAATCAAAACTCAGAACAGTATCAACATATAGGCTCAAGAGATTTTGCCTCAAATATCAAATTTTGCTAATTATAGTTTAGGAGTAAATACAGTTGTTATCATTATTTTCATGTTGTACAATAACAGTTCACAGTAAGCATACTCATTTTCCTTTATTATTCTTCCTTTCTAGTTGAAATCCATCCTGAGGCAGAAATCAGTCACTAGAAATTAAGAAAATAATCACATTTTGTAATTATACTGTGACAAATGAAAATCCTGAGAGACAGGGTTCCTGGGTAATTAATCAATTAATTAATTAGACTAGCTAATAATAATAAATTATGGTCAGTGGTTTCTTTCAAGAAGCTGGAGACCTCCAATGGAAACACTGAATGCTTTAAATAGCTTAGTAAAAGGGGAGGCTCCTGACAAGTGAAAATCACCCCTGATGGTGGACATTTAATGAGGAGGTAGGCTGAGAGGCTTCAGCTCCTCCTGATGAGAATGTAGCTTAATCATGAGACTCAGGGAAATCCAGTTCCATCCAGATCACTCTCTTTGGTTTTTCTTCTTCTTGAGCCGGGTCACCCTTAATTCTAATGGAACTTTCCAAAAACAAGGACTCTTCCAGTGAGCAAGAACTCTCCTAGATGGGATTCTGTTTAGACTTTAAACAGAAGTAGGGGCCCAGTTGGGTGGGGTGTGGCGCTAGAACCCAGGAGGGTTAGGGCAATCTCATCAATTCATGTCTTTGAGACTGACTGACCTTTTACAGGGGCTGAGCCCTAAATGAGGGAATAAGAGGAGAAAAGCCTGGATCACAAATTCATAACTGCTTATGAATAGCCAAATAATCATTTCTCTCAGTACATATGCAGCAAATATATATACTACTTTACTCCAAACCCAGAAAAACATTGAGCACTGACAGATAGCCATGTCTTTGGGTATTGTTTATTAATCCCTAAGGCAAAAATAAAATCTTTTAACCTAGGGTCTGTTAATACATACTATTCTAGGTACAGTTTCATAACTTTTATAAGCAATGGCCAAACAATCTATCAGATAAAAATCACTCTCCATGAAACAAACTTGTAAAACCCCTCACTTCATTTGTGAGAGGTCCTAGTTTCTTTTTAAACCACTTTATTACTTCAGAATTTCATGACATGCTGTCAGCAAGACTAAGGTTTCATGACCTTGCCCAAATAGAAGGTCCCAACAAACCTGGTAAATCCCCAAAGACCTCCAGAAGTAAGGAAAATGTATAAGATTTGTTCTATTTTTCCCTAAGAGCCACATTACTACTAGTAGTAGTAGTTGTTGTAGTAGTAGTATTCTTAAAGCAAAATATACCCAAATAAATACTTAACAGTCTTAAGTATTGTTATCACCTTCAACTCATAATCTATCAGCATAAAGTTTAAAAATAGAATTTTCTAAGGCTTCAAGTACATCACTCTCTAGAATGTATCATTTTTCAAATTCACAGCATTTTTTATACAATGATTTCCCAAAATCACAATACAAGACAAAATTAGAATAACATAAACATAACTATACATCTAATTATATAGTTATATAACATATATAAGTAACAATAATATAAACAATAGTATGGATTTTATAAAACAAAACAAACCTTTATTGCCAAGTGAATAACATCCATTTAGTTGAAACCATTTCCAAATCATCTTACAGAGAAAATCACTTCATCTGTCTATCTATAGATATTTATCCATTTGCCATTCTGTACTAGTCATATTCAGAAACCAGTATGGAGGAATTCTGAAGCATTTTTAATTCTTTTTCATCCTTTCTAAGCATATGGCCTTAATGCCAAACATCTTGTATATTTTATATTAATTCTGATCTGCCTATAGTAGATCAAACATCACAATTATCCTGAAAGGAGAACACATTTCACTTTATTTTTTTATTTTTTATTTTTTGCTTTTTGGAGGGGGGAAGGCTGGGCAATTGGGGTTAAGTGACTTGCCCAAGGTCACATGGCTAGTAAGTGTTAAGTGTCTGAGGCCGCATTTGAACTCAGGTCCTCCTGACTCCAGGGCCGGTGCTCTATTCACTGAGCCATCTACCCACCCCCACATTTCACTTAAAATCAGACATTACAGTTTAGGTTTAGCACAAAATCAAATTATATCTGGATGTACAATTAAAAATGGTATTATACTTTTGGTCTCTACTAGTAAAAAAAAAAAGTATATACCCAAGAGATTGCTGATCAGACAATCTCCAAAGTATATTTAACATTTTCTATCCTATTAAGATAACATTTTAAAAATGATTCTCTGCTATTAATGAAAAGATTGAGAAGGAAGGTATCAAACATTCAGTGACTTCCAGGACAGGTGTGATTTTATTGCATTCTTCTGTTAATAGGAAAGGAATACATCCAAACTGATGTGTTCCTGGAAAAGTTGCATTGATGGAAATGGACTTTTGCAAATGAAATTTCTTTATCAAAGCACATTCTTCTCTAAATATAATTAATATTCAGAGCATCTCGGTGCTCTCTGTATGATTTTAAAAGAAATGTTTCATAGTATTTGTCAGTTCAAGAAGTAATATGTTAGTTGGTTTTAATGGCATGTAATAACTAGATCAAGAGGAAGATCAGGTCAGGAATATGACTGTGACATTACTGAAACTTTCTTCATTAAAAGAAACCAAGTTCTATTTTAAGATTCTAAAATGCCCTTTTAATAATAATTAATGGACCAATAACTAAAGCATTTTTAAGTAAAGTACATTGAAATTAAAAGGAAAACTCCATGAACTGGCCCCCTCCTATCTTTCCAGTTTTCTTACACCTTATCCCTCCCCATATACTTTGTGATCCACTGACAATGGCCTTCTTGCGGTTTCTTTCACCAAATACTCCATCTCTGTCTGTAGATATTTTCATTCACTGTCACACAAGTCTGGAAGGCTTTCTTTTCTCATCCCCATCTCCTAGATTCTCTGGCATCCTTCAAGCATCAGATAGAATCCCATCTTCTACAAGAAATTTTTCCCAATCCCCCTTGATGCTAGTGCCTTTCCACTTCAATTATCTTGTTTGCATTTGTACATCATTACGTGCATGTAGGCCACCCTATTAGATTGGGTTCCTTGAGAACAAGGGTCTTTTTTGCCTCTCTTTCTTCTCTCCAGTGCCTGGCACATAGCAGGAACACAATCAATACTTGCTGACTTGGCTTATCTATAAAAAAACCACAAATAGTATCATACAAAATCTCAATTTTTCCATGGGTCATTAGCTGCCTGTACCTCAAACCATAGGGCCCCCTGCTTTCAATTAGCTTACTTCCAAAGATATATGGTGGCAGTCTTACATTCTCACCTCCCTCTTCTGGGGCCCAGGAGACTCTCCTAAACTGTGGAAATTGTAGACGTAATGATGTTCTGACTATATTCTCCACAAGAAGAAATGTAGCAAACCCTTCTAATGATACGTCAAAGATGGAATTTTAACACACTGTCCTCAAATAAATTCCATTCTGCAAAATTTATTTCTACAATTTCTATTTGGTAAATGTTGTAACTTGATAGAATATTTTCAGTCTTCAGTTGCTAAGAGGCATTTCTCCAATTGATGTCCACAGATTTACAGGCATAGAAAGTTTCTCATATCCTTATCCCTCAAATCTCTTTTCAGAACTCCAAACCCTTCTTTCAAACTTATTCACACTGTCATTGCAACAGACTCCAACTTTCTTTGATTTTCTACCCATTCTCCCCTTACCTTCACTTGCTTTTTAAACCTTTTCTCTCTTTTCTCTTCCATTGGAGTTTGATTAAAATCAAACAAACCTAAAAACTGTCTTCCTTGTTCAACTGATTCATCCTTTCGCTTATCTTCACTACTGTTTAAGCCATCTCATCTTTATTTCTCAATCATATCCCAGTCTAACATCCCACCGAATCTCTCCTGTAATACAAATTTTCCTAGACTCTGTAGTAATTGCAAAACTTACATTTCCAGCTCCATCATCTTTCAATTTCTTCTAAGTGACTTTGCTTCTAATTTACCAAAACAATTAAGTTCTCACGTATCATTCACAGAAGAAATACAGTGGTAAGGTAAAGCATCTTCAAAAGATTAAATTTTCACTTAATAAGGCCTAAAGGCTGCCCACTGCAAACCATTTTTCCCCCTTACTTTAAGACTTTCTTAGCATACCGTACAACATGATATCACTTTCTACTAAAACAATGACTATCATCCTTCATTGGGAAGAATGATTTTAAAAAAGGTCTTAAGTGCTGTGTGCAAGTAATCTTAAATACTTATAACCCTCCCCCAAAAAATCACTGAGATATGTCAGCATTTACAAAACAATCACTTAGAAATTTACAGTAAAGATAGTGCATTTTCATTTACAAATTTAGTTTATAATGCTATAAATTTTTTAATTAACTGATTTATTTATTTACTTTTAGTTTACATGATTGAGTTCCACAATCCCTTGAGTTTCAAATTTTCTCCCCTCCCTATACCCCCCCCCCATAGTGGCGTGCATTCATGTATAGGATCTGCAAATACTTTCACATTGAACATTAGTCTGGTTGTGTAGAAGGTTGTAACCAATGGAGTGAACAATGGGAAAAAAGAAACAAAACCAAACATGGAAAAGAATGATAGCATGTAGATTGCTTCAGTCTCCATTTAAACTCTAGTCTTTCTAGATGTTTCTCTGAATGTAGTCATCTCCTTCCATCTTGAGACTTGTAGAGTTGTCTTACTACTGTGCGTTGTTGAGAAGAGTCCAGTTTATCAAAGTTGGTCATCACACATACGATGTGTCTGTGATTGTGTACAAATTTTTCCTGGTTCTGCTCTTCTCACTCAGCATCAGTTTGTATAAGCCTCTCCAGGTGAATATGAAGACCATCTCCTCCCCGTTTCTTATAGCACAATAGTATTCCATTACATTCATATACCACAACTTGTTTAGCCATTCCCCAATTGATAGGTATCCCCTTAATTTCCAATTTTTTGCCACCACAAAGAG
>JAQQSU010011725.1:0-12098 GCA_028627135.1 Pseudochirops cupreus
CTTCCCTTATTTGGTTTTGAAAATCTTTCTCCAGCTCATCTCTAGCTTTAAGGCATTCTTCATGTTTATTGGAGGCCCCTGGTGAGGGTGCTCTGGCTGCGCTCTCCTCCTCCCTCTCTCTCCCATGATCTTTCTTTACCCCAAAGAAGGTATCAAGGGTTTGGGAGCTTTTCTTACTTTGCTTCTTGTGCTTATTCTTACTCATGGTTCTTCAGGCCGTGATTTTTTTTTTTAAATCTCTGTGGGGCTCTGCTTCCAGAAGGGAAAGCTCTGTCCCAAATCACTGGGGTCCTCCCAGCTGCCGTAACTCTTAGGGAGAGGCTGGGAAATCTTCCTATATACTTCCAGCAGACTGAATAATCAAGACTCCAAGACCGAGGCCCAAGATGGCAATCCGTCCAGGCCGCTCAACGCGACAGCTCTGGCCCGATAACAATCGCTCAGTCCCCCTGCCGCCTGCAGGCCACGGGCGGGAAGCTGCAAGGCCCAGGCAGGTGCAAAACCTCTGCCTTTCAATTTTCCGCTCTGGAGGCCTTCCAGCCGGACTGCTTATCTCCTCCTTTCACAATTCCCATTCACAGCTGCCGCTAATCTGCTCACCTGAAGCTCCTCTGCTCCTCCAGTCCAGCCGCTCCCAGGGCACAGCGCAGCTTCAGGCCAGGCTGATTTTGGTTCGCAGTGCTGATATGGTTCCTTGTAGCCAAGCTGACTTTAGTGGGAAGTATCTTTGTGTGCGTTTTGGAGTCCTAGGATTGGTTTAGTGTCCTATTTTATGGGTATTTTGGGGTGGCTATGTGAGAGCTGTGATGTGTTGCTGCTGCTATGCCGCCATCTTGGCTCCGCCTCCGAGAGCTCAAGCACATATTTTAATAAACATTTAATGAAGAATGAATCTCTTTTAAACATGTTTAATGTCCTCCTTTTTTAATTTAAAGAAAAATAGACTTTTAAACAAAGATGCTCAGTCACTTCTCAAATTGCACTTTTACTTTCTGTACCTTTGTGGGTTTTATCATTTCAACTTAACAGTCACAAATATATATAGTTCACTATGATGCAAAGCAGCATCACCAGTCAAGATAAACATTAATTCAAATTTATTATTGACTTGCAAAGATAAATATTATAATATAACCTGTGCTAAAATAACTTTTTACTCAAAATAAATTAGGTTGGCATTTGTACTGTAATTTTGGTTTTAAATCATATCGCAAAGAATATTGGAATCTTTTATGAATGTTTTTTTTTCATTTCATAAATCTGTAAGAATTTAATCTATATATGTTTGGTTAAGGATATGGATTGATTATACATGCAGGTATAAATGTAGAGACCTAGATGCATGCATGTATATAATTATGATTTTGTCTGTATATGAATACCTAGATCTTATGGTCTTTTCAAGTTATACGGGATAGTGCGAAATTAAGAGAATTACCTCTTGTCACAGAGCTAATATGCAACAGAGAAAAGCACTTGAACCAAGGGCTTTCTTATTCCAAAGCCTGAACTCTAATACCACATTTGCCTTTTCCATTTATCTAATTTCCTCTACAAAGTTCAAGTCCAATGCATCATCATAACAGATAGATATCTCTGGGTTGCTTAAAGCTATGCCTACAGAGGGCAAGTTATATGAGATTCTACATTCTGTGATAGTTTTACTGTGATTCATAGCCACAGTTTTTAGGCATCCAAACAGTTTTTGAGATGCAGCCTTGCTAAGTGTAATGAAGGTTAGTCATATATACAGAGTACCTTGGTTGATACCTCCCCAGTGTAAAACATGTATAGACATTGGTTCTATTCTGCTAACAACATGAATTAAGAGCTATATAGCCAGAACTAGAAACATCTTCAAAAAGGCTGAGCTGATTTGGGCCATTACATTGAATTCAGTGTTCTTGAGGAATCTTGCTGATTCATTTGATAATGATTTCTTTGGAAATATAAGTCTTATACAGAGAAAGACTTTGTTTTCCTTTCCCCTCTGAAGCCATGTAAACCTGTGAAAGCATCTTAGTTGTTGGTCTCTGATTGATCATTTCTGATTTCTGTAAATGGATTGAAGCCTCTGATCACATGATTTTCAAAAAGTCCAGAAGGTTCTTTGATGTTCCAGCTGTGCTGAGTCTATTTTATAACCATTACAACACTGATGCTCTTAAGGAGCAAGCAATGGCTATTAGAAGTTACTTTCTAAACACAGGCCATTAGCTGAGATCAGAACATATCAGGCAATGAAGCTACATCTGGATATTTACTGATTGGGATCAAAAAGAGTGGGACAAAATGTTTGTACATGTATTCTTGGTATTTCCATTTCAAGAAGCTAATTGACTATAATTGGATAAACAGTAACATGGGAGAAATACAGCAAGGTAGGATCTGAGCCACTGTCACTAAAGAAGAGATATTCTAGAATCCTGCCACCCAAGCGGCAGAACTTAAAAGCCTGAAACTGAGTGAACTAGGGAAAGTGGACTACATAATGATAAGAGGTAACATGTACAGTTCCTCAATTGGTCATTTATAACTATCCTTTGAGGTAAGCATTATTATTATTCCCATTTTACAGATGTGGAAATTGAAGGATGGAAAAATTAAATGACTTGTCAAGTGTCACAAAGCTAGTGAGTATCAGAAGCAGGATTGTACAACTCAGGTTATACAGACCCCAGGTCTAGCACATTATCTACAATGTTATCTAGCTACCCAACATAAGTACACAGAGGGACATCAAAAGTAAATTTTGTAGTTGGCAAATAATTTTTTGGCTATGAAAACTTATGAAACAAAGAGACAAAAAAACTTTTTCAGCCTTTTTTTTTCTATTTGCAGGAGTTATTATTCAAAGTAATGGGATCCATTTTAAAAGCCTCTGTTTGACTTAAAAAGCCATTAATAACCTAACCTCCTCTATCATTTCCAGTCTTCTAATACCTTCCTCCCTGAACCATTGACACTGATGTACTCACTGTTGCATAAACAAGACACACTTAGTCTCTTTTTTTTAACAATTCACTTCTTTATTTTTAGTTTACTGTATTCATTTCTACCAGATTTTAAGTTACAAATTTTCTCTCCATCTTCCGCCTATCCACCACTCCAAAACGGAGATCTGACTGCATCCCCCCTCCTCCAATCTGCTCTCTCCTATATCCTCTGCCATCACTCCTCTGACTTTCTGATAGGGCAAGATGGATCTCAGAACCCCAGTGCCTGTATATCTTATTTCCCAGCAGCATGTAAAAAATAAAAATAAAAATTATATATATGATATTGGATTTTAGAATTTGAAATTCTAGATTCTTTCCCATGTTTACTCATCACCCACTCACACTGGAAAGACAAGCAATTCAATTCAGGCTGTATATGTGAAGTTACACAAAATATCTCCACAATATACATATTGTGAAAGACCGACTTTGTATGTATACACACACACACACACACACACACACACACACGCACATATATATTCCCTTCACCTATCCTCATACTGAGAAAAGTTTCATAAGTGACAATTATCATTTTTCTTTTTTTTTACAATTATCATTTTTCCGTGTTGACATGTAAACAGTTCAGCTCTGATACATTCCTTATGATTTCTTTTCCATGTTTACCTTTTCATGCTGTGTGAATTAGAAGGTCAAATTTTCTATTCAGTTCTGTTTTTTCCTCAAGAATGCTTGAAAGTCCTCCACCTCATTGAATGATCATATGTTCCCCTGAAACATTATAATCAGTTTTGCTGAGTACATGATTCTTGGTTTTAATCTTCCCTCCCTTGATCTCTGTAATATCATATTCCAGGCCTTCCAATCCCTTAATGTAGAAGCTGCAAGATCCTGTGCTATCTTGATTTGTTTCCACATTATTCAAATTGTTTCTTCTTGGCAGCTTGTAATATTTTCTCCTTGATCTGGGAACTCTGGAATTTGGCTATAATATTCCTAGGAGTTTCTTTTGGGGCTCTTTATCAAGAGGTGATCAGTTAATTCTTTTCAAGTTCTATTTTGCCTTCTGGTTCCAAAATATCGGGGCAATTTTCCTTGGGAAATTCTTGAAGGATGATTTCTAGGTTCTTTTTTTTTTTTTATCATGGCTGTCAGGTATTCCAATAATTTTTAAATTGCCTCTCCTGGATCTGTTGTCCATGTCAGTGTTTTATTCAAGGGGATATTTCACATTGCCTTCTATTTTTTCATTTGTTTGGATCTGTTTAGTAGTATCTTGATTTCTCATAAAGTCATTTGCTTTCATTTGTTCCACTCTAATTCTGAAGGAATTATTCTCTTCAGAAAGCTTTTTGAGATTCTTTTTCCATCTGGCAAATTCAATTTTTTAAGGCATTCTTCTCTTCATTGGCTTTTGGGGCCTCTTTTGCCATTTGAGTTAGTCTGTTTTTTAATGTGTTATTTTCTTCAGTAGGTTGTTGACTCTCTTATTATAATTTTCTTGCATCATTCTCATTTCTCTTCTCAATTTTTCCTACACTTCTCTTATTTGGTTTTCAAAATCCTTCATTAGCTCCTCTGTGGCCTATAATCAGTTTACATTTTTCTTGGAAGCTTTTCGTGTGAGAGTTCTGACTATGTTGTCTTCCTCCTGTTTCATGCTTTGATACTTTTTGTCCCCAAAAAAGGAATCTAAAGTTCGATTGCTGTGCTTGCTTTGCTTCCTTGCTTCCTAATGATGCCAGTCAATTACTTGTCTTTTGGCTCAGTAGAACTCTACTTTCAGAAGAAAGAGCTTTGCCCCAAATCACTGGGGATCTGCAGCTGCTGGAGCTATTAGGAGGCCACACCAGCTTTGACTCGCTGGTCATGCACCTCAGGACCACCACCCAAGACGACAATCCCGATCCAGGCATGTCAAGGCAAGAGCACTTAGCCTCTGAATGATTACTTGTTGTAATGCCATGCACCAGAAGAATAGTGAACACTCTGTTTATTCCATTACAAATCAAGACAAACATTCACAATATATCACAATATAATTTTCACCACATTACATCTTATCACAGAAAATCACAATATAGCATTCCTAAGAGCTTAGCATTAGAATGGCCACACAGTTTTCACTACAGTGGCCACAATATTTAGAACAAAGAATTCAATCAATTCACAATACAATAATCAAACGTCTACTCATGGGACAACCATACAGTAACTCAATCAGTTATTAAATACAATCATTAGAGAACCACACAAAGCCTCCATCCCTTGGTGTTCAGCAAACCTCAATTTCATCCAAGGGGAGGCCTTTTCTTCATCTTGACTCAGGGTGGTCTCTCTGATTCCCTGGATCCCCTGTCATGGTCCCAGTTCCCTCCTGAATCCACCAAACAGTCACCTAGATTCAGAAGCAGACAGCTTGAGGGCAGAGCCAAGATGGTGGTGTCGGAGCACCAAGGTACCACAGCTCCCACATAGCCACCTGAAATACCAATAAAATATGACTCTAAACCAATCTTGGGTTTCCCAAACTCACAAAAATACAGAAAAACACATCTCCTGGTGAAGGCAGCTCGGCACAAAGGGCTCATTGCAGCACACTGGGAGCTGAAACAAGCCCAGCCTGAAACTGTGGCTTGGCCCTGGAGAGGTCAGGATGAGCCACAGCTGGAGCTTCAGGAGAGTGGATCAGCGGCAACTGTGACACTTTCCACAATTATCAAGGTATAAGAAACAAAGACTAAGTGCAAGGTCAGTGGAACTCAGCTAAAGTGGGGGGAGAAATACGTCTGGCCAAACTGCCTCCATGGCAAGAAAGCAGCAGAAGTGGTGGCCCTGCAGCTGCCTCCACATGGCTGCTTCAGAGCTTCCAGTCTGCAGACTGCAGGGGGGCCAAGCAATTGTTCAGAGGCCAAGTGCTCTTGCGCTGAGCAGCCTGGATCCAGATTGTGGTCTTGGGTCATGGTCCTGGGGTGCATTTTCAGTGAGCCAAAGCTGGTGGGGGATTAAAAAAAATGACAGCCCCCTAATACCTCTGGCAGCTGGGCAAACCCCAGCAATTTGGAACAGAACTTTCTCCTCTGGAAGCAGAGTTCCACAGAGCTAAAACATCATTGACTGGCCAACATGAGCAGGTAAAGGAAGCAAAGTAAGCACAGTAACCAAACTCTAGATTCCTTCTTTGGGGACAAGAAGGATCAAAGCATGGAATGGGAGGAAGACAACACAGTCAGAACTCCTGCACCAAAAGTTTCCAAGGAACACAAAGACTGCCTAAAAGCCATAGATGACCTTAAGAAGGACTTTGAAAACCAAATAAGAGAAGTGGAAGAAAAATTGGGAAGAGAAATAGAAATGATGCAAGAAAATCATGAAAAGAGATTCAACAAACTGACTGAAGAAAATAATACCTTAAAAAATAGATTAACTCAAATCGCAAAAGAGGCCTGAAAAGCCAATGAGGAGAATGCCTTAAAAAGTTGAACTTGCCAGATGAAGAAAGAATCTCAAAAGCTTTCTGGAGAGTATAATTCCTTCAGAATTGCCATGGAGCAAATGGAAGCAAATGACTTTATGAGAAATCAAGATACTATTTAACTAGCAAACAAATAAAAAAAAATAGAAGACAATGTGAAATATGTGATAAAAACCACTGACCTGGAAAACAATTCCAGGAGAGCCAATTTATAAATTATTGGACTACCCAAAAGCCATGATCAAAATAAGAATTCAGAAAGCATCCTTCAAGAAATTCTCAAGGAATATTGCCCTGATATTTTTAAAAGCAGAGGGCAAAATAGAACTTGAAAGAATTCACCTATCTCCTCTTGAAAAAGATCCCCAAAAGAAAACTCCTAGTCCAGGTTCTGGAGTCCTCAGATCAAGGAGAAAATATTACAAGCTGCCAAGAGAAAACAATTTGAATACTGTGGAAACACAATTAGGATAACCCAGGATCTAGCAGCGTCTACATTAAGGGATTGAAGGGCCTGGAATATGATATTCCAGAGATCAAGGGAGCTAGGATTAAAAACAAGAATCACCTACCCAGCACAATTGAGTATAGTGTTACAGGGGAAAATATGGTCATAAAGTGAGGTAGAGGAATTTCAAACATTCTTGCTGAAAACAAAAGAACTGAAAAGAAAGTTTGACACTCCAACACAAGAAGCATGAGAAGGTAAACATGGAAAAGAAATCATAAGGAACTTATCAAAGTTGAACTATTTACATACCAACATGAAAAAGGGATAATTGTAACTGATGAAACTTTTCTCAGCATAAGGATAGGGGAAGGGAATACAAATGTATATATACATATACATACACATGTGTCTATATAGGAGGGTTTATATATACATACAAACACATACCTGAGTATGTGTATAAATGAATACATAGAGGGCACAAGATCAATTGAATAGGAAGGAACAAAACTCTAAAAGGTGAAATTCTGAGGTGGGAGAGGATTTGAATTAGAGAAGACAGGGAGAGACAGAATGGGGTTAATCATCTCATAGAAGAGGCAAAGGATAATTGTTACAATGGAGGGGAAGAACAGGAAGGCAAAAGGGAAAGTGTCAACCTTACTCTCATTGAACTTGGCTTAGGGAAGGAATGACATAAACTCTAAATTGTGTGTCTTGCCACACACGAGAGTAGAGAGGGATGGGGATGAGAAATGGGATGATGGAGGGGAGGGCAGAGTGGAGGGGATGGTTGATGGAAGTACACACTTCTGTAAAGGGACAGGGACAGGGACAGCTTAGAGAATAGAACAAGGTGCAGGGCAGGATAGGAAGGAGGGACATATAATCAGTCTCTCACAATATACCCACTGTGGAGAAGTTCTGCATAATTACACATGTACAGCCTCTATTTAATTGCTTGTCCTTCCAGTGGGGGTGGTTTAAGAGGGAGGATGGGAAAGAACTTAGAATTTAACGTTCTAAAATATGTATGTATGTATGTATATGTGTGTATGTATGTATGTATATATATATATATATATGTATATATGTATGTGTATACACACACACACACACACACACACACACACACACACATATATATAATTATTATTAACTACATCCAACTGGGAATTAAGATACACAGGCACTGTGGTAGGGAGATCCATCCTGCCCTATAGAAAAGTCAGAGGAGTAAGGGAGAGGAGGAGAGAGCAGTTTGGGGGAGGGGTTATACAGTGGGATGGCTGTTTTGAGATGTTGGGTAGGGGAAAGATGGGTAGAAAATTTGTAACTCAAAATCCCGTGCAAATGAATGATGTAAACAAGAAAATTAATTAATTAATGAAAAGGAAAAAAAAAAGAAGCATACAGCTCCTAGGTCCACATCTTGTCCTCAGAGGTAGACACCTCCAAAGTACTTGTCTATTTCTCCGTGCAGTCCCTGGCACACACTGAAGTTCACAGAGTCCAGCACATCTCAAACCCTTCACCACTTCTCTTGCCTGGAGCTCAAGGACCACCCAGGTCTCAAAGAAACAAAGTCTTATCCCAGTCATGCTTCTTCAGTCCTCCAGCAGTTCAGCTGACCCTAGGACCCAGAAAGAATATTGGCCTTCCAGGCAGCCTTCCAGGCAAGCCTTTTCAGCCTTCCAGGAGACCTTCCAGGCAATCCCTCAGCCTTACAGGAGGCCTTCCAGGCAAGCCCTCTCAGCCTTCCAGGTAGCCTTCAACAGATTATTTTCTCAGGAAAACTCCATCTCATTTCTCAGTCTCCTTCTAGAAGCTGGGAGAGAAAGTCTCTCTCTCTCTCTCTCTCTCTCTCTCTCTCTCTCTCTCTCTCTCTCTCTCTCTCCAGAAAACTCTGACTCAGTTCTCAGCCTCCAGCTGCTGAGAGAGAAACTATCTCTCTGTCCTTCAACTGGCTTCAGTCTCCAGAATTCTTCCTTCACCAGGAGCAACATTCCAATTCTATCTCTCTGTTTCTAGAATTCTTGCTTATATACACACACTGGCCTCTTTTCTCAGCTAATCCCCTTCTTCCACAACAACAAGGGAGTTCATGACCTCTCACCAATGGGACGGAGTTCGCACCTTCCATGCTTAGCCTCTAGTTACTAAGTACTAAGTATCTGCCAAATTGATTGCTGTTACACTTGGACCCCCTGGAATCTACAGTCTGAGAGCTCTGACACAGCCACATGGAGGTTGCAGTAGATGCATCTCTTCAGACTGCCTCCAGCTGTGGAGGCAGACAGCCGGGCCCTGTCCTCCAAATTTAGCTGAGTTCCACTGACCTTTCCCTTTGTTCTTGGCCCTTATGTGTTGAAAAGTCTGGAAACTGCCACAGCTGCCGGTGATCTGCTCTCCTTAAAGTCCCAGCCATGGCTTTTCCTGGCCGCCTTTGGGCTAAAACCTTTGGTTCATGCTGGGCTTTTCTCTGCTCCCAGAGCACTACATTGGATCCTTCCCATCCACCTGTGGGGCTGCCTTCAGAGAGAGCTCTGTTTCTCTGTGAAGTTGTGGGCTCTTGAGCTCTAAAATTTGTTTATATTCATATTTTAAAGATATTTGAGGTGGTTATGGGGGGAAATCATGGAGTTATCCTGCTTCTACTCTGCCATCTTGACTCTATCCCCCAGTTAGTCTCTTGACCCCAGGCATTTTCCCTGGTTTTCTCTGGAGCCAGGAATCCCCTCATTTTTCAATTCCACTGAATGCCATCATTGATTTCTTTAAGTTCCAACTAAAATTCCATCTCTTACAAGAAACTTTTCCAAATCCCCCTTAATTCTGATGGCTTTCCTCTGTTTATCATTGCCTATTTATTCTATATGTAGCTTGTTTTTGTGTATTTATTTGCATGTTGTTTTTTTCCCATTAGACTGGGAGCTTCTTCAGGACAAGGTCTATCTTTTTATCTTTTTGTATCTCCTGTGCATAACACATTACCTAGAATACAGTTGAAGCTTAATAAGTGTTTACTGATCATTTGACTGGCATGTAGACGATGTTAAGAATCAAAGGTTTAGGTGGGGCAGAGCCAAGATGGCAGTGTACGAGCAGCAAGAAATTGCAGCTCTGACACAGCCACATCAAATACCCAATAATTATCAATCTAAGCAAATTCTAGGGCTCTAAAACACACATAGATATATTTCCTGCTTAAGGCAGCTCGGCTCAAAGCAACCATTTCAACTCTGAGAGCAGAAATCAGTCCAGCCAGAAATGGTGGCTTTTGCCCTGGGGGTGGCTGGACAAGCCAAGCCCAGACACAGCTGCAGCTTTAGGAGAGTGGATCTGCTGTGGCAGGTGTGGCAGTATCCAGACTTATCAAGCCATAAGATAAAAGGACTAAGGTTAGTGAGACTTGGCTAAAAACCAGGGGAGAAAAGCAGGTCTGGCCAAGCTGCCTCCAGGGCAAAGGAGCAGGGAGCGGAGGTTCTGCACCCACCTACATAATTGCCACTTCAGAGCTCCCAGCCTGCAGACAGCAGGGGGGCCAAGCAATCATTCAGAGGCCAAGTGCTCTTGCACTGAGTGGCCTGGATTCGGATCACAGTCTCCAATGGTGGTCCTGGGGTTTCTTTTTCAGTGACCCAGAGCTGGAAAGGGACCCAGCAGCCTCCTAAAAGCCCTGGCAGCTGGGAAAACCCCAGAGATTTGGGACAGAGCTGTTCCCTCTGGAAGCAGAGTTCCACAGAATTAAAAAAAAAAATTGAATGGCCACCATGAATAACCATAGGAAGCAAAGTAAGAACAGTAAAAAAATCCTAGATTCCTTCTTTGAGGAAAAGAAGGAACAAATCAGGGAAAGGGAGGAAGAAAACGCAGTGAGAACAACCATAGCAAAAGCTTCCAAGAAACATGAAGATTGCCAAAAAGCTAGAGATCACCTGAAGAAAGATTTTGGAAACCAAATGAGAGAAGTGGAAGAAAAATTGGGAAGAGAAATAAGAATGATGCAAGAAAATCATGAAAATAGTCAACAATATGACTGAAGAAATTAACACCTTAAAAAATTGATTAACTCAAATGACAAGAGAGGCCCAAAAAGTAAATGAGGAGAAGAATGCCTTAAAAAGTTGACTTTGCTAGATGGAAAAAGAATCTCAAAAACATTCTGAAGAGAATAACTCCTTCAAAATTAGAGTGGAGCAAATGGAAGTAAATGACTTTATCAGAAATCAAGATACTATCAAACAGATCCAAACAAATGAAAAAATAGAAAGCAATGTGAAATATCTCCTTGAAAAAACCACTGACCTGGAAAACAGATCCAGGAGAGACAATCTAAAAATTATTGGACTATCTGAAAGCCATGATCAAAAAAAGAACTTAGAAAGCATCTTTCAAGAAATTCTCAAGGAAAATTGTCCTGATATTGTAGAACCAGAGGGCAAACTACAACTTGAAAGAATCCACCAATCACCTCTTGAAAAAGATCCCCAAAAGAAAACTTCTAGAAATATTATAGCCAAGTCTGGAATCCACAGACCAAGGAGAAGGTATTGCAAGCTGCCAGGAAAAAACAATTTAAATATTGTGGAAATACAATAAGGATAACCCAGGAACTAGCAGGTTCTACACTAAGAAATCCAAGAGCCTGGAATATGATATTCTGGAGATAAGAGAGATAGGATTAAAACCAAGAATCACCTACCCAGCAAAATTGAGTATAGTGTTCCAGGGGAAAATATGGTCATTCAGTGTGGTGTAGGACTTTCAAACATTCTTGCTGAAAAAACCAGAACTGAAAAGAAAGTTTGACACTCCAACACAAGAAGCATGAGAAGATAAATATGGAAAAGAAATCATAAGGAACTTATCAAAGTTGAACTATTTACAAACCAACATGGAAAAGTGACAATTGTAACTGATGAAACTTTTCTCAGTATGAGGATAGGGGAAGGGAATACAAATGTATATACACATATACATACACATATATTTATATAAGAGGTTTTATATATGCATACAAGTACATATCTGAGTATGTATATATGTGTGCAATAGTAATTAGTTTAGCAGGATACTTAGCACTTAGTAGTGCTAAGTGCTAAGTGTGGAAGGTGCAAACTCTGTCCCACTATTGAGAAGGCATGAACTCGCCTGTTGATGTGGAAGAAGGGGATTGGTTGAGGTGTGTATATAAGCAAGAATTCCAGAG
>JAQQSU010011726.1:0-12098 GCA_028627135.1 Pseudochirops cupreus
CGTGTGTCTGGGACCACACAGCTCACATGGGACTGTGATAGGCTTCCAGCTCAGTGCAATAGGCCCTTCCTGTCAGCCTGCCAGGCTGTTTTCAGTGAGAGATTTGTTTCTCTCTGTCACTTTGTGGGTTCTGTAGCTCTAAAATTTTTTTAGAGTAATTTTTTTTTACAGGTGTTGGAGGTGTTTGGAGCAGGAGTTCAAGCAAGTTCCTGCTTTTACTTGGCCACCTTGGCTCTGCCCCCGGGAAACTCCCTCAGTTTACATATCTAATAAAAAAAAGAGATAATAATAGTACCTACCTCACATGTGGGGCAATGAGGTGGCTCAGTGGATAGAACACCAGACCTGAGTTCAAATGTGACTTTAGATACTTACCTAGCTATGGGCAAATCACTTAATCCTGTTTGCTTCAGTTTCCTTATGAGCTGGAGAAGCAAATGGCAAATTGCTCTAGTATCTTTGCCAAGAAAATCCCAAAATAAGGTCATGGAGAGTCAGGCATGACAGATAATGACTAAACAATAACAAATCTTAACCCTCTCACTTGCCTCTCCACTCTGATTTTAGGACTGGAGGGCAGAGTATAAACTCATCTTGGAGCCCTCCTTTCTAGAGGACCCAGAATTGTAAGGTAATTCTTCATTTTCTATCAGAAGCTCTGCTTGGGGAGTATCCCATAATCCCCCCACTCCCCTTTTAGCTTCCTTTTCGATTGGAAGCTTTGTGAAGGCAGGCATTGTCTTTCTCTTACTTGTATCTCTAATGCTTAGCACAGTGCCTGGTAGGTGTTTGCTATGTGTTTATTGACCAAAGAGGACTGAGGATGGGAAGGGCTGAGAAGCAGCAGTGGAGAGACAGCATCCCTGGCCCTTCAGAAGCTTTCCAGCTGTGTTCATTAAGTCCAGGGTTTGTCGTAGTTGTTTGATTGTTTCAGTCACGTCCAATTCTTTGTGACCCCATTTGGAGTTTTCTTGGCAAAGATACTGGAGTGGTTTGCCATTTCTTTCTCCAGCTCATTTTACAGACGAGGAAACTGAGGCAAACAGGGGTAAGTGACTTGCCTGGGGTCACACAGCTAATAAGTGTCTAAAGTCAGATTTGAACTCAGGAAGATGAGTCTTCCTGACTCCAGGCCTGGCACTCCATCCACTATACCACCTAGCAGCCCTATAAGCCTAGGGTAGGGCTGGATTATATTATCTCCTCACTTCTGCTTCTGTAGCTCTGCTCTTGCAGTCCCTACTGCTTCCTATCACTCTGCCTCCTGAAGATTGGGTGCACCTTTAAGAACTCAGGGTGTGATCCAAGTCGGCCTGCTGGCTCAACATTGCCAGAGTCCCAAATCAATCTCAGGGTGGGGAAGAAATGTATGCCTCTCTGAATGAGAAAGTCCGGGATGTGGTTCAGTTCTCAAACAGCTATTACCTACATGTGGGCACACACACACACACACACACACACATGCACACACACACACACACACACGCACACACGCGCACACACACACACACACACACACACACACATGTACAATTTATATAACAGCACATAACTTTGTGAGAGAATACCCAATGGTGCCTAATATAGATCCGACAAAGAATGACAGCGATGGAGAACAAGAGAGACGGCAAGGACCAGAATCCTTGTACTTGGAGTACAAAGAAATAGCCAAGGGACACAGATGCCCCTTTCCTTCCTGATTTCAAAGAATGACGCCTGGGAAGGAAGGAAGCTCGCCTGAAGGGGAGAATTCCATTGGGATGGCAGGGAGCTGGGAGGAGCTGTCACTGCTGGGTGAGGGGCAGCGGCTATTTTGGCTGTTTCATTTATTTATTTATTCATTTGTTTATTTATTTTTTTATTTTTGACTTCCTCCCACTCCTTCATTCCTTTCTTCAAGATAAGGCCTGATGTGCACTATTGCCACACACTCCCTGAAATCCCTCAGTCGTGGGTGAGGCTCCAACAAAAATTCCTGATCGTATCCATACGGGAGTTTACAGACAAATCAGAATGACGCCTCTTTCCACTTTCCCCTTCCTCTTCTCTGTCCACCCCCTCCTCCCTAGAGTGCTCATTAGAGATGGCTGTTCATTAGAAGTCACTTCCATTCTGTTAATTTTTTTGACTGCTCGGCACTTTTGTGTGTGACTGCTTTGCTTCACACTAATCGAAATTTCCAGCTGTCCACTGAGTGTGACATTTCCAGCAAATGGCTCTGGTCCCACGTGTCCGGTTCTGCCTCAGGCAGGACTAGCAGGTGCCAGTAATTATGAAAATCCCTAGGCAGAGGGAATGGGTAATCCTTTCCTAGAGCCTGGGAGGTGGGGCTTAAGACACCAGATGTATCAGAATGCCAGGAGGCTCTATTACCAGAAGGACCGCTGGGTACTGATAGCCAATGGTTAAGATGAGCAGACTAAGTGATATAGTCCAAAGTGGAGCTAGGATACAGAAATGTAGAGCCAAATTCAAAGAGTTGAACCTTTGCTTCCTAGAAGTCAAGATGTCTTTGTCTTGGATTCTGCTGTACCCTGCTACTGGCTATAATCAATCACTCAGCCAACCTCATTGATCATAGCATCATAGATTTAATTTAAATGTCATAGATTTTTAAAGTTGTTAGCACATCCATGACCTTCAAGCCCCAAACTTATTGCGGCAGCATCTGACGGGAAGATCATCAATTCCATGGTATACACATTCTGCCTTGGCTTTTATTTTCTCCTCAGGCCTGTGACCCTGCTAGTCCATTAGATATGAGAGGCAGCTTTAACGCTTCTGTGAATTGAGGATTCCAGGCACAATGTATCTTTTTGCCCATTTGCCATTCGTAATAATACATGGAGATTAAGAGAATATATTTTGGGTTCAAAATGAGGTTATTTTCATGACCTCTAGTAAAATAGTGTATAGATGTGGAGTGGAGAGTGTAGATCTTACCAGCAGGCCACCAGACTTAGGTCAAAGGCTCCCTGGGAATGCGTTCTTGTTGGTGGTTGACATCCTGTTGGTATTTTCTATTCATTACTGGTGTTGTACATAAAGCTTAGTTGCATTACATTTCCCCAGATGGTCATTGACTCTATAGATGGTTGTGCAAGTGCTTGGTTAGAAAGCCTAGTGTAGTACATAACTTAAATCAAATTGCTTATCATATTAGGGAGTGGGGAGATGAGGTATGGAGGGGGAAAATTTGAAACTTGAAATAAAAAAAAATATTAAAAATTGTCATTATGTGTAATTGGAAAAAAATAAAATACTATATAGAAAACCTAGTGTATAGAGAAGGGCTTGTTTTAGGTGAATATATAGACTAAGTTATAGAGTAGCTAGGTAGCACAGTGTATATAATTATGGGCCTGGAGTCAGGAAGACCTGAGTTCAAATTCAACCTCAGATACTTACCAGCTATGTGAACCTGGGCAAGTCACTTCACCCTGTTTGCCTCAGTTTCCTCATCTGTAAGTGGAGATAATAATAGTATCTACTCACCAGGTTTTAAAGTGTTTAACACAGTGCCTGGCACATAGTAAGTGCTATATGAATGTCAGCTGTTGTTAAGTTGTTAAAACAGAATTACCAAATCAGGAGTAGGGTGGCCAAGCTAGAGAATCTGCTGGTTAGCTAGATCTGTTTTTAAGTGTCTAAGGTCTGCTGGGGAAGATTCGATGGGAATAGAAAGGAAAATACCTTTCTGTCAGTGGTACATGGCACCTACACAAAAATTGGTCATGTATTAGGACATAAAAACCTCACAACCAATGATGAAAAAGAAATATTAAATGCATACTTTTCAGATCATAATGCAGTAAAGATTACATTCAATGAAGAGCCATGAAAACATAAAATAAAAATTAATTTGAAACTAAGAAATCTAATCCTAAAGAATGAGTGAATCAAAGAACAAATCACAGAAACAATAAATAATTTTATTAAAGAGAATGGCAAGGACCTAAGATGACTCCAAAAGACTCTTGATGGAAAATGCTATGCACATCCAGAAAGAGTCTGAATGTAGATCAAAGCATACTGTTTGCTCTCTCTTTTTTTTTTGTTGTTTCTTCTTTCTCATGATTCCCCCAATTGGTTCTATTTTTTCTTTACAACAGGACAAATATGAAAATATGTTTAATTGGTTAATTTGATTTAAAAAAAGAAAGAAAACAAAATTACCAGTATCAAAATGAAAAAGATGAATTCACCACCAATGCAGATGAAATTAAAGCAATTATAAGGAATTATTTTGCCCAGCTATATGTCAATAGATCTAGTAATCTAATGGGTGAATATTTATAAAAAAATATATAAATTGCCAGACTAACAAAAGAGGAAATAAAATAAGTGTCTGAGGTCTTCCAGAGCTCCTGAAGAAATCTTTCACATTGTCCACTGTGAAACTGACCTCCATGGATCAGAGGGCCCTCCTTGGTGAAATCTATGAGGAATTCCCAGTAGGTCTACTGATAACTTGTGCTCAGACCAATATGAGAGGACCTTTTTCTACATAGCCAAATGCATTTGGGGAACTCAAGGTGCTCTCTGGGGCTCACAATGCATTACCCAACAAGGAATTTTTGGAGTTTAGATGTTCTCTGTAGTGAAGATTTTTTTTTTTTGGTAGTCATGCACTAAAGTGATACTTGGTTTCAGGAGCCCCCTAGTGGAGGACTGCCCTGCCATGTTGGCTGGGAGTTTGGACAATATGTCAGCAAGACCAATGTGTGCTAGTAACCTTCGACTAAGCCTGGGGAATTGAGGTTTAGGAAACCAGGCTGGTACATCTAAAGGTAAAACTGATGGCAGCTGGCAGTGCTGTAGATAGAGTGCTGGGTCTAGAGGTCATATCTGGCCTCAGATACTTACTATGTGACGTCTGCCTCAGTTTTAAAATGGGGATAATAGTAATACCCACTTCACAGTGCTGTTAGGATCAAGTAAATAATATTTATAAAAGCTCTTGGCATACAGTAGGCACCATAAACATGTTTATTATCTTTCTCTCTACTTCCTACTGGTTGAGTTGAATAGGAGAATTCGTACTGATCAGAAGCCAAAGGATTGTGATCCAGGGTTGAGAATGCTACAGAGTTGACTCTGCCTAAATTCAAGCTATTATTTAGAATCCTAGGTCCTTTAGTTCTGGCGGTTTGCATGCCATGAACCCTGCTCGAGCTGATACTCTGTGTGGCTCTCATTGGGTCCTGATGCCTTCTACTAATGCATCTATCCCCACTCAGCGCAGGCCTATATACAATGCAACTTCATTTTCCACAGAAACTCTTTTTTTTCTAGCATGTGACTCCCGTGATCAATCCTGCTTTCCATGGTAAATATATAGCTTGATGTTTGGAAACTTTTATCTTCTAAAAAGAAATACCTTCTCTCTTCCCTGTCTCCCCCCTCTCCCACCTTGAAAATGAGCCAAATTGGCTAGGGCCATTTAGTAAGTTAAGTTAATGTTTGATGCCTAGAAGGACATTAAGATCAGAGTCCAGTAGTTTTAGAAACTAGTCCTTGCAGATCTTGGGCATGCAAATGGGCACAAATCAGTATGGTAGAAAGAGAACTGCTTAAAAAAAGAGAAATATTTCTTGGGTGACATTTTCAGGGTCTTTGTACTGATGTTCTAGTTTTTTGAAGGATTCTTTGCTCTGCTGGTATTTAATTAAAAGCTCTATTTTTCTCTTCCTGCTGCCAATAATCTCATCTCTATATGTTTTCTTGACAGCCCAGTTTTGGACTAAATTCCATTGATCAGTCAATGAACAAGCAATTATTAAGTGTCAGCTGTGTTCTAGACACTTGGCTAAGCTCAAATAACCATAATAAAACAATCCCTTCCCTCGAGGACTGTACATTCCCATAGCGGAAGTATCTTATACAAAATAGGTACGTGCAGGGTATATGGAAGGTACTAGAGTAGAGAATTAGAGAGTAGAGAAGTCACTCACCATTGGAGTGACTTAAGGACAAAGATTACTTTTTAAATATTTTATTTTTTTCCAATTACATGTAAAAAACATTTTTTAACATTCATTTTCAAAATTTTTGAGTTCCAAATTCTTTTTTTTCCTTCCCTCCCTTTCCCCCTCATTGAGAAGGCAAGCAATTTGATGTATATTATACATGTGCAATCAGGCAAAACACTTCCATATTAGTCATGTTGTGAAAGAAATAACTCAGGACAAAAAAACAAGAAAAATAAAGAAAGTTTAAAAAAAGTTACGCTTTGATCTTTACTCAGACTTCATCAGTTCTTTCTCTCGAAGTGGATAGCAGTTTTTATTATAAATCCTTTGGAATTATCTTGAATTATCACATTGAGAATAGTTAAGTCATTCACAGTTAATCATTGTGCAGTATTATTGTTACTGTGTGCACTGTTTTGTTTCTGTTGACTTCACTTTGCATCAGTTCATACACGTCTTTCCAGGTTTTTTTGAATGTATTCTGCTCATCTCTTCATCCTCTTACACCACAATGGTGTTCCATCACAATCATATACCATAGCTTGTTCAGCCATTACCCAATTGATGGGCATCCCCTCAGTTTCTAATTCTTTACCATCACAAAAAGAGTTGCTTTAAATATTTTTGTATACATAGGTCCTTTTCCTTTGGTTTCTTTGCTATACAGACCTAGCAGTGGTATTGCTAGCTCAAAGGGTATGCACAGTTTCATAGCCCTTTAGGCATAGTCCCAAATTGTTCTCCAGAATGGCTGGATCAGTTCACAACTCTACCAATAATGCTTTAGTGTCAAAGAGGTTGTTTTTTTGAGGGCATTTGAGTTGAACTTTGAGGAAAGCCAGGGTTTCTAAGAGATGGTGAGGAGGACACATGGAGGACAACCAGTTCAAAGACATGAGGCCAGGAGACAGTGTTATATGTGAAGAACTTAGTATGGCAGCACCTGAATTGTAGAAGGGATCAATGAAAGAAATAGAAGACTTGAACTATAGGATAGAGTCAGTTTGAAAAGAGTTTTTAATGCCAACCAGAAGAGTTTATGTTTGATCTAAGAAATGACAGACAGCCACTGGATTTTATTGAGTTTAGGAATGACATGGTCAGGCCTGTGCAATAGGAAAGACTCTTTAACAGCTGTGGGGAGAGATTTCTGGATTGTGCAGAGATGCAAACTCTATGCGTCTCTAAGTTTCCTCATTGGCAAAATGGGGTTAATAACACTTGTACTACTTAGGACCAGAGATTCAGAACTAGATGGTCACCGAGTCCTGGGTCACCCTCATATTACAGATGAAGAAACAGGTATGGAAAGGTGAGATAGGTTACTCGAAGTCATAGCAAGTAAAAGAGGCAGGGTTCAAACCCAAGTCCTCTGAAGCCGAATCCAATGTTCTTTCCAGGGTAGTTGCTGCCTCCTAGGGTTGTTGTAATGTTTTGCAAACTACATATTTACAACTTGAAAGCATGTTTATTAAGCATCTATTTGTGCCTGCCCTGCCTTCAAGCAGCTTACATTCTCTTGGAGAACACTCTGATATTAATGCATATAGGTAAATAGGAGGTAATTTGAGGAGGAAGAGAACAAATACCAAAGGTGGGAGGGGGGAGAGGATTGTCCTGAAGGCTTCATAGGAAGCAGAGGCAGCTGAGGGAGAACATTGCAGGTGTGAGGGGGGCTTAGAATATTGTCAGCTTCTCCATGAGGGCAGAGACTGTATTTTGATTCTTTTTGTATCCCCAGAGCTATAGGCACTTAATAAATGTTTTTTTTTTTTTTTACTAACTAGCTTGTAAAAATATTTGAAGCTACTGAGTCAAGGGAATAGCTAGCTGTTCTGTGTGGCTAGAATGTGGGAGTATAAAAGGCAGTGACAATATTAGCTGACTTTATATAGCCCTTTAAAGTTTGCAAAATACTTGACGTATATAAGCACAATGCCTGGCACATAGTAGGCACTTAATAAATGCTTATTGATTACTGTATTATCTCATTTTATTCTTAAACTACCCTGGGAGGTTGATGTGGTTGTTATTATCCCCATTTATCAGATGAAACTTAGAGAATTTAAATGATCTATAGTAGTATATGTCAGACGTGGTATTGAACCTGAATCTTCCTGATTCTGCATCTAGAACTTCTAGCATAGTGGTTCTCAACCTTCCTAATGCCGTGACCCTTTAATACTCGTATGTGGGCGCATCTGCATGTGGGCGGACCTTCCTGGAGATGGCTAGAGGAGCAGTGTCTCGGTTCCTAAGACCATCGGAAATATGTGTTTCCCGATGGTCTTAGGCGATCCCAGTGAAAGGGTCATTCGACCCCCAAAGGGGTTGTGATCCACAGGTTGAGACCTGCTGCTCTAGCACAACATGTTGCCACATTAGATTATATTACCTTAGTAGCAGGAGTTAAAGCTGGAAAGGTGGGCTTGATGCAAGTGGGTAAATGAGATGGAGTGTGAAAAATGCATGCAGATCCAAGGCAGTAGAACTCAGATCAGATGTAGTGACTAAGTTTGATTCTGGAGAACAAAGATGAAACATGCTTTCCTCCTCTAAGTAGAGAAGTAGAGGACTATGGGTATAGGATATTGCATATATGGTTAAACCAAGTTACTGTATTACTCAGTTCTGAGTAACCTTTTTTCTTTGTTATAAGGAAGGGTTTTATTGGGTTGTGACTAGTTTAAAAAGAAATACCCACAAGCAAAGGTTTTTATAGGAAAATTCAGGTAGTGGCAAAAATAGAACCCAAATAGTCCTGCTTATAGCTAAAGAAAAACTAGAAGCTAATCTGCTGATTTTTTTCCCCCTTTGGAGGTTATAAGTAATAGACAAATAAACCTATATATCCAGTTTCATAACCAGGTGTTCTCCAGAAATTTGAAATAATTGGGGGCAGAGGGTCATAGTCTAATAAGGTATCTCAGGAGAAGCTAGTAAAGAAAGGAAATGTGGCCAAGATATAATTATGCTCTAGGAGAGTAGTGAGCAATCTTGGCATAGGAATCAAGTACTGAAGAATGACATCTTGATCAGTATATTTTCTTCACTTTCTGGAGAGCATATTAGTGTACCTGATTATTCAACTCCTCCTATTCTGCTATGTATAGCCCCAAGAGGCAGAGCTGAAACTAAATTGGGGCAACTGGACCTCAGTCCTAGAGTGCCAAATTTTGAGGTTGCTGAAAACATATATGATCTTTCAGTGTTCTGGGGGGAGTAACCATTTCTTGCTTTTTTTCTCTCTCCCTCTCAACTTCAATCTGTTGTCCTGGGATCTCTGACCCCATACAAAAGAATGGTTTTAGTCCTCCTCCCTGAAGGTGATGGTAGTTTGCTTTGAGCACAAAAATGTGTACTCATGCCCATAATGAATGAGCTAACTGAGCCTTTAAACAATACATATTTTTGTACTTACTCAACTATTAGTTGGCCAGTGGGTGATTTTGTTTGTTTGTATGTTTGTAATCTTCTGGTGAGACTGAGGGATAATGAAGTAGAGAGCCAGCTCGCCCTACTGGTATCCCCACAGAGTCAGGAGAAAGCATAAAAAGGCCCCTCTCATGGGTTGATTACTTCTCCCCCAGTCTGTTAAACTTATGAGAGGGTTGGGTCTGACTTGAGTTCAGGATGGGAAGGTATGGATGAGCTATGACCTGAATCTTTTTGTGATGATCTGCATTGTTGGAGGGACAGGCAAAATTTATGAGGTCATAGAGCCACTTGAGTATTTGATTATACACACACACACACACACACACACACACACACAAACACATATATACACTTTTTGTATTATCTAGAGAACCATTTTCTGTAACAAAGAATATAAAAGAAGGGAAAATAAGCCTGATAGTATATGCAATGATCATATAGAAATTGTAGATGTTAGTGTGCCCTAGCAGTGATAGAAGTATAATAAAATCCCAAGGGCTCTGGAGAGTTGATGTGGACTGGAGTAGTAGCCCTGAGGGGTGTTCCTGGGAGGATGTGACTCAGGCATATTTTGGTAATGTGAAGATTAATTAATCCCAAGGTCTGCTGGACTTGGTGGAAGTCTCCCCAAGGTGGAAGGCTCATTATATGGAGGCTCCATGCTCTTATTACAATTGTTGTTGTGACAGAGGTACAAAGACCAGAACTAAAAAGAGCTTGTGGGAATACATCCTAATGTGTTATTATCAGTAGTCCCTGGGTTTTCTGAGAACCTTTCTCTGTTATCTCCTTGCTCTCTAGCCACATGAGATCCAGTTCTTGATCAAGGTTGACTCTACTGGAAGTTTGTAGGGGAAATAATTAGTGATGGTTCGCCACCATGAGAGGGGTACAGGTAGTGGAGGGCAGAAAATGGTTCTTGACATAGCTTATTTTCTAAGTCCTAAGCCTACCTCTTGGCTTCAGGTCAAACTCTGCCTTGACAGTGTCCCTTGGACTCTGTCCATAGAAATTCTATAAACTGCCTTCCCCTCTGTTCTGAGCCCATGCTCCTGACTTAGCTCAACTTGGAGCCTGTGTCAGCACTTTGTTGGTTATTCTCGGTTTTCTTCAGTTCTCCTTAGCTCTCTATTCTGTCCTTTGAAAGTGCAGAAGTCCTTTCCTTTTCCTCATTCTGTCGTACTGAATCTGCCGGCATCTATTAGCATATGAAGAAATCCTCGTTAGACCCACACATGCTGCCCAGGTTTGAACTGGCAAAGATGTTGAATGTTACTGTCATTCTTCCCAGGTATTTTCTCTGGAAACCTCAGGTGCCCCACTTGAGCCTTACCTCTCCCTCAGCCTCCACTTCTAATGACTTGTCAAGTCCTATCAATTCTATCTCTGTAGAAACATGAAAAGTATTTCTCATATCCATCTCTTCCTTTCCATTCAGGCAACCTCCAATCTGTTACTATTGTGACTTAACTTCTTTGTTACCACTCTCTTCTTTTCAAGACATTCTTTACACCACTGCAGAAGTAATATGTCTAATATGCAGCCTTCCTCTCCCCTTCCCTCCCTTCCTGCTCATGGAAGTGATCCCTTTCTCTATGGATCCCCTGGCCACTAGGTATTTTATCTCACATATGCCTTTAATCATATTCTGGTGTGTATTATAATTATTTGTGTATATAAATTTTCTCCTCTACTAGACTATAAACCTCTTGAAGGCAGGAACTGTGATGTTTTTCTTTCTTGTTGTCTCCAGGCCCTATTAATAGGAGCCCTTGATTTTTGCAGAATTGAATTGTCTTTCTTCTCCCAAGATAAATGTAATTAACCAACCTGCCTCCAACCCGCCAATCAAGGCCCTAGTCAACTGATTGATTTGAAAGCTTCTTTTTTAAAATATTAAAATAGATAATTTTTCATTTAAAAATTTAATATTATTTAAAAATTGAAAAATTTAATATTAAAAATAGATAATAAAAATATTAAAATATTAAAATATTAAAATAAAATATTAAAATAAATTAAAATATTAAAATTAGACTTTTAAAAAATCAGACTTTGGAAACTTAGAATTTTAAATAAAGTGTGCTGCATCTTGCAGTATTAGCTGCATCATGTGTATTAGCTGACAACCATAAGCTGTAGCCACTCATAACTAGAGCAGTACCACCATTAGGATGCTCCTAGAGGACACTTGAAAATTTTGCAAGAGCTGATGGGATGGAACCTATCTGCAAGGTTGGTTGGATTTTATATAAGAAGGAGAGGAAGGTACTTTGCTATTTGGTTCCTCATGCTTTTTCCAAGTGGCATGAAATGCAAATTTTTTGGAGCTGGAGAAATTGATGTTATCACCCTAATAATGGTAAGTGAAAAAGAGGAAAGAGCAAGTATTTATTAAGGATCTCCCATGTGCCAGGCATTGTGCTAAGTGCTATATAAATATTACTTCATTTTATCCTCACAGCAACCCTGAGGGAGGTGAGTGCTTTTATGATTCCCGTTTTGTTGTTCAGTAAATGTCTGACTCTCCATGACCCCATTTGGGGTTTTCTTGGCAGAGATTTATCATTTCCTTCTCCAGTTCATTTTACAGATTATGAAACTGAGGCAAACAGGGTTAAATGACTTTCCCAGGGTCCCAGAGCTTTTAAGTGTCTGAGATCATATTTGAACTCAGGAAAATGGCTC
>JAQQSU010011727.1:0-12098 GCA_028627135.1 Pseudochirops cupreus
TTGTGTTGGCTTTGACTTTCTGGTTTTGGGACTCAGTTTTCTGGTATTTAAATGAATGCTATGGCTATATTTCTTATGTAGAGAGCCTGTTACATTTTGTGATTAATAACCATATCAGCATACTTATAGTTACTGTAGGCATTGTGAATACTGCATTGATGATACAATTATTTCAAGTAGTTTTTAGATAATTCTTTGGAATTTTCTAAGTATATCATCATATCATCTGCAAAGAGTGATAATTTAGTTTCTTCTTTGCCTATTCTAATTCCTTCAATTTATTTTTCTTCTCTTATTGCTAAAGCTAGCATTTCTAGTACAATATTGAATAACAGTGGTGATAGTGGATGCTCTTGTTTTATCCCTGATCTTACTGGATGTGCTTCTAGCTTATCCCCATTATGACAGTTTTTGATAGCAGGTACTTATTATTTTAAAGAACACTCCATTTATTCCTAAATTCTCTAGTGTTTTTAATAGTAATGGGCATGCATCCATGAAAACTCCTAGAGATTTTAAAATAGCCTTGAGCTATCATTTGACACCTCATGTCTTTGGGTTGAAGTATTATATTTCCTATCATCTTTTAAAATTCAAGTACTGAGCAATCCCCTATTCCTTTGAGTTCTCTAGCCTCTGTGTCTCTCCTGTGATAGAATTTTCTCCGATTTTAAGTCTATTCACCAATACTAGACTTAAGCTCTTGCACCCAGAAGGAAGGGACTGATATGAGTCTTTGTAGCTTCCTGAGGCCTAGGTATAGGCTCTTGTACATAGTAGAATTCACTAAACATTTGTTGAAGTGCTTTGCAAAAACAAAACATTTGTGAGTATAACGTCAAGCAAAGGCAACTTCCAAAGTTCGGAATACCAGCATAGTAAACCCCATTTATTCAGCAAACATTCACAGAACAGAGAAAGTCAAAACACAGTGTAACTTGTTCCTTTAGTAAGTTCTCCATTCAATCCAGTTACTACTCCACCCCTAGACAGTACATTCATTTAATCAGTCAAAAGTCTCTTCTCAAATGGAGATTAGTCTCCAAACACAAACAAAGTACATTCATTTGGTCAATCACAGAGCACAAAAAAACTCAAAGGCTTCCCACCCCTGAATCTCAAAAGGGGCAGGAGAACACAAAAGGCCATCCACCCTTAAGTTACAAGGTGTAAATGCTGAAAATTTTATACTCAGTATAAGTTGTCTTCAACACACTGATCATGATATTCTCCCACCTCCCATAAAAATTATATTTATAGATTGCTTGAGTTTTCTTCATAACAGCTCTATGAGGTGGGTAGTCTAAGAATCATTCCCATTTTATAAACAAGGAAACTGAAACTGTCAAAGGATAAGTTTTTGTTCAGTTGTTTCAGATCTTCTGTGACCCCATTTTGGTGATTTCTTGCCAAAAATACTGGAGTGCTTTGTCATTTTCTTTTCCAGCTCATTTTACAGATAAGAAACTGAGGCAAAAAAAAAAAGGTTAAGTGACTTACCCAGTGTCTGGGGTCAGGTACGAACTCATAAAAATGAGTCTCTCTGATTCCAAGCCAAGAGCTCTATCTACTGGGTCATCTAGTGGTCTCAAAGGGTTAGTGTCAAGAAGCAAAACCAGGTCTTCTGACTCCAGGTCAACATTCTTTCTATTATGTCATATAACCTTTCAAAACAAACAAAAAATATTCAATAGCTATTATTAACAAGCCCAACTCCCCTAGCCTTAACACTGAAAGTCCTCTATTCCCTCATCCAGCCTATCTTTGCAGGCTTTTATTACTTTTACATGGATACCCTGTGTTTCAACTAAAACAGACATCATCCAAATAAGTTCTATGCTTTCCTGCCCCAGTGTCCTTTTCTAATGGCATCCCCTTTCCTTGGAATGCCTGCACCCTCCTCTCTTCACCTATTCAAATTCTATCAGATCCTTCAAGTTTCATCTCAAAAGGCTGCACCTTCCATGAAGTCCTCCCTGTCACCTCTATCCCCTCTAAACTTTCAGTCCCTCCTTTGCTTTCTCGTAAAAATTTGTACCTTGTTTATGTAGTCACTGAATTATATTCTGTACCTAATATATCTTCATTTCTAGATTGTAAGCTGTTTAAGGACAGTAAGCCTACCCTGAACATAGTTGGAACTTAGTTGGAAATGAATCAAAGAAAAGGAATGATTTCTCTGTGTTAACTAGTAAATTAAAACTAATTGAAAATTTTAAATCAAGAGATGGATGATTTTTTCTAAAATTACATGCTTAAGGAAAGGACTTAGAAATTCATAAATAATAGTTCTATATTAGGCTATTAGGGGAAATTAGGTTGCTTTAGGTTGGATGCCTAATGTCTTAGGATTTGGTCCTACAAAGGACCCATGATTCCTTTCATTTTTCAATGGAAAAGTTAAGACCAGGAGAAGGATCTCTTTTAGATATCACAAAGCAGGTGAACCTGTGTGTAGGAGATCAGGAAATAGCAGTTTTGAATTGAATCAATAAGTAGATTTGTTTTTCTGGGCAAGGCAAGTTGATTCTATTCTGAGCAGCAAATAAACAGTGAAGCCAAGTATCCTGATTCCAGGGCTAGGACTGAATCCTTTCTTTCACATTGCCATGGTTGGTGTCACAGAGGATAACTATTAAACAGCCATTCATCTCTGGAAGGGGCAGTTTTGGGTTGGTAATAGATGGACCATAGGTCTGATGTCTTCTGATATCTATGCTTGGGAACATTTGTCCTTC
Organism: Pseudochirops cupreus; assembly: GCA_028627135.1. Classification (NCBI taxonomy): domain Eukaryota; kingdom Metazoa; phylum Chordata; class Mammalia; order Diprotodontia; family Pseudocheiridae; genus Pseudochirops; species Pseudochirops cupreus. The sequence goes on from JAQQSU010011727.1 coordinate 2,739, forward strand.
TTTCACAAAGGTGCTTGGGACAGCACCTTATCACTTCATTGTCTACATCCTGCATAGAAACATGCACAGGTTTAGAACTGCAAGTGACCATCAAAAATACTTAGTTCAACCCTCTCATTTTATAGATAACAAAATTGAGATTCAAGGAGGTTAATTGACTTTTCCAGACTTGTCCATGGTAACATAGATGTTGTTCAGTTGTGCCTGACTCTTTATGGCCCCATTTCTGGTTTTCTTGGCAAAGATATTGGAGTGGTTTGGCACTTCCTTCTCCAGTCATTTTACAGATGAGGAAACTGAGGTAAGTGGGGTTAACGGACTTGCCCAGGGTCACACAGCTAGTAAAGGTCTGAAGTCAAATTTGAACTCAGGAATATGAGTCTGTCTGACTCCAGACCCAGCACTCTTAGTTGCCACCTAGCTTCCCCTAAAAGAACTTTAGCTCTGGAAAAGAAGTACCTGAATTTGATTCTTATATCTGTTACTTGTGTCACCTTGGCAAATCACCTAACCTTATCTAGGTCAGTTTCTTAGTCTGTAAAAACAAAGCTGTTAAAACTGGTCTCTTCTAGCATTATACGATTAATATAGTAAAGTATTTTAGCCCTATCCCCCAAACAGACTGGGTTAGTTGGATCTGAGACACCGTCATTCCCACCTTCCTCCCCCCCCCCCCCCCCTCAATCAATGAACAAATTTTATCTTTTGCGAGGGGTAGGAGAGCGAGACATCCAAAGTGCCACAATGGGGCAGCAACTCCCATACTGGAGGGTCCTGAGACTGGGAAGGGAATTCCCCTATAAGCTATTGGGGCTGGGGCAGCTTTCAACTATCTCAACTTCCACACAGAGAGAACAATAGGATTGGCTCCATTCCTGCTTCACCCTGCTTCAGTCTGGAATGGCCAGTCTGCTCTTTGAGCCTCCTGTAACCGATTAGTGGAAGGAGCAACATGGGTGCCTGGGAGCTGGGCTCGGCCTCAGCCCCCTCAGGACTGTGCATTGCACCTTCAGAAGAACCATCCTGCTTGTTTTTGTTTTGTTGTTGTTGTTTTAATTGCAGGGTACTGTGGGTTCTTGGAAAATGCTTATAGCTCTAGGAACCAGAAATCTGCATTGATTCATGGCACAGTGGTCTTGGGGGACCTGAATAAGACTATTGGTTCTAGGGTCCCCCTAAGATCATTGGAAGTGGCTAGGGAAGCAGGGTAGATGATGCCGGCTCTTTAGAGTCCAGTCCTCGCTAGAGAAGAAAGGAAAGCGAAGTGTTGTAGGGGAGAAAGGGTGGGCTTGGTCCTTTTGGAGCATTCCCCCTCGCCATTATCTGCGAAAGGAAAGTGGGAAGGGTAGAGGAGAGGGGGGCATGACCAACGGCAGGTGATTCGTTTGTGATCTCGTTTTTTCTCAGGTTTTCTTGACTTTTTTTTTAACCACCTGATGCTCGAGAAAACGAAAGCAGCCCTAGCTGAGAATGAGTTGCTTTTCAAACTTGTTCTAGGAGGAGGAAGGAACTCTGCCTTCCTCCCTGGAAGACAAGCAGCAAGAGGTCCCTCTGTAATAGTAATAGACTCGGACTCATGACTGGGCGTCTTGTTACCCAATAAAAACTGTCACTGACTAGCTTGTGCTTGCTGGGATTGGACGCTTCCTACAGTCTTGGTAGCTGGGAGGGATCCCTACTGAGGCTGATAACCAGTTTTGGGGAGACTGGGATACCTAGAGCATCGAGAATTCTTGCAAGATAACCGTGTGCATGCTTAGTCTGCCTAGATTGTTCAGAAGAAACAAATTGTTTCTTCCGGCCAGGTAGGTACAACAGTTGATTCACAATCTAATTGCTTGGATTAATTTTTTAAATTCAGGAGTGAAGAGGCACTAGCTTCTAGAGAGCAACAAACAAACAAAAACGTTTTGGAAACTAATAACTGCTGCTTTCATGCTATTATTCAACTTTTTCATTTATGGCACAGAAAAGTTAATCTCTTCCACAGGTATGTGCCATCTATGAAATAGAACACTTTTGTGTTGACTTGTGCACAAGAAAATGCTTTTTTTTTTTTTAATCCTTTCTGGTTTTTCCTTCTAACGAATCTTCTTCAGAGATTCTCCACTTGATTTAAGATTAAAAAAATGAATGCAACACTTAATTTTTTCTCTGATGATGAAGAGATTGGTGATGGAGTGGATGGCAATTGGCGGCAATTGTTCTGGCTGAATTGAATCACTTGGTGATGTTTCCTGGGCAAGGTAGATGAACTTTAATTTGAAAGGTTTGGACAAGACTTGATTGTTTTACTGGCTGAGAAGGAAGATAAGCTTTAGAAGAAATCAGAATTTATCAGTGGTCCATTTCTACTGGCAAAGTGAAATTGATAGAGTAAGAATGTCATTCAGGTGAATAAATATTTTAATTTTTGGAAAATGACAGTAAGTTTTCTAGTGGTCTCTTTTTTTGAGGGGAGGAAATCATAGTTCAGTATAGCCAAATGGTGTATTTTTTTAAAAAAGAGACTTTATTTACCTTGCTACTGAGTAATTTAACCACATAGTTTTATGTCTATCTACATCTATCTATTTGGATAGATAGATAGATAAATAGATAGATAGCTAACTAGATAGATAATGTGTATCTCAGAGTCTTATTTACCAAACTGAAAAGATTTCTTTTGGAGAAATTATTATGCTTGCTAACCATCTTTAAATATCAGTTTTTTACTCTGTATATATGAGGTGCAGATAGGAGTAGTGAAGGGAATGCTTGATTTGATCATAAAGGTAAACTGCACATTTATTTATTTATTCTTTGATTAGGAATAGTCTTATTTTCTTATTAGCACTTAGCACAGTTAAGCACTTAAAAAATATTCCATCTTATGAGTGTACTTTGGTTATAAAGAAACTAATAGCTGTGGTCATTATCTTGCCTTTTCCTAAAAAAAAAAAAATAAAGTGTGTTGTCTTACAATCTAGTTGCTGGAAAAAAAAGGGGAAAGTTATATATTTAGTGAATAAACAAGTGTTATAAATAGAACAAGGCTTTGGATTTGGTGAGGTTCTCAGGGGTACTTTTAGTTAGAAGAAATGTTACCCCTTCAGAGCTTTATTTCTTTTATCCTTTTATCATATTTTCTGCCGCTGCTGTCCATAGGAGAAAAGGCTTAATTTTTGTTGAATATGACATTTTAGGCTTCAATATTATGAATTTTGAGAAAAATGTTTAAGCCATTAATGATTAATTAATTAATGTTTAACTTTGGGAAAATGTTTAAGCTGTTAATAACATTATAGGGAAATGATACGTAGCATTAAAGGTATTGTTAATTGAAAATTCCTGTTAGGACATTAATTTTTAGTTACTCATTTAATTAAGTTTCTTTTGTTTAAATCATTAGCTTTCCTGAGTTAAAATATTATGCCTTTTGTTGTTCCCTGATTTCCATAATCCCACTGCAATCCTGGTATTTTAACTTTAATTTCATACTGTTTGATATAAAGAAGACTGCCTGAAGTTATGTTTAATTGAATGGTAGAGAGAAGACAGGTGTTGGAAAAATGACAACTTTTAATGGAGAAATCCAAGGTTAAAATAAATGTGTATGTTTTGAATTGACTTAGGTATAAAATATATAAATATAATTTTATTCCTATTAGTCCCATTTTTTATTCCTATTAGCCTTATTTTATTCACTGTGTTTATGCTTGGACTTGTGAGTGGTACTTTCAGAACCAGGAGCCATTGTACAGAACACAGATTTGGGGGATTTTACATACAGTTTAAAACAATGCATTATGTTTTCATTTTGACTTATTCATTGGTTTCTTGTAAAAGTGTTTGTGTTTCATGTACAGTGAATGACAGGAGAAATTTTTGTCTAAAATACCATTGCTGCCATATTTTTTATGACACAAAGGAAATATAAGAATATTTCATATGAGAAGCCTGGGCAAGCCTAGAGGCTCAGGTGGGTCAGATTGATTGGCAAGACTCTGCCTACTTCAGCCACCAGATAGACTCCAGGGCAAGTGGCAGGATCAGGGCAGGAGCGGAACTCCTAATCTTTTATTCCCTTTCCAGGGGCAAGGAAAGTAAGGGTGAAAGGGACAAGAGAGTTTATAGTAGGAATTCTTAACATTTTTTTTGTGCCAGACCCTTTGGTAGGCTGGGGAAGCCTATGGACTCCTCAGGATAGTGTTTTTAAATGTATAACAAAATGTAATTTACAAAGGAAATCTACCATATTGAAATAGTCATTAAAATATTGTTTAAAAGGTCAAAGTTAAGAACCCTTGATATAGTCTCTCTGCTTCCTGCCTCAAAAAAGAAATCAGAGAAGGTCTAGACAGCCAGCCAAACACTCAGTTAAGAGTTTACTCATACACCTACTGCAGATTGCTGAATTTACACACACACACACACACACACACACACACACACACACACACACACACACACACACACACACACACACACGTATTTGATCACTTCCCAGGATGTGTATGTATGTGTATAACTCTCTCATCCCCCCAACTCACTACCCATGAAAGTGACTTGGATTTGTCCAACAGCTTTACAAGAATCCAGTAGATTAGTCAGAGGACATTACTATCTGATGTCTTGGCTGTTAGCTGAAGTGTAAGGGTTTATCTTTGAAACTGGAGGTATAATTATGCTTGAGGGTGCAGAAGAGAAAATCATATATAAAGTTTACTTGTATGTTTTCTTACCATCATAACTAGATGAAACTATGCTGGCAAACATGGTATTTGGGTTGAACAGTCAAAGATGGGGAATTTTAAAGAGTTCCTTTAAGCCATCCAATTAGACTCTGTGTTTTGCAGTGACAAGGAGAGGAGAGGCGGGCTGCAGGAGATAAAGGAACAAGCCTCTTTCATGCCTATTGATTCGTTTGGATAATTTCTTGAGGAAAGGAATTGAAGGAGGCATAGACACAGAGGGCAGGAAAGAAGATGTTTGGAGAAAGGACTAGGGAACACTCATTTTCTATTTGTCTGAGGTAGAGAACACATAATTTTAACTCTGCAAAGGATAAATTATTGGCCCTGGACTTCAGGATTCCTCATATTTTTGCTACCAAGACTATTTCTCCTTACTTACTTGCTGGTAAAAATTTAATACACTTCTCAACAGCATGCATTTCTTAATCTCCTATTATATGCCAGACCTTGTACTAAGTTTTGGGGATGAAAAGAAAGGCAAAAATCATGGTCTCTGCCCTCAAGAAACTCATATCCTAATGGAGGAGACAACATGCAGATAACTGTGCCTCTGATACAGAGCTGATGAGAAATAATCTGGGAGAGAAGACAACTGTTAGTTGTCTAGTGTGAGAAGTGCTGGTTGAGATTGGAAAGGGGAGCTGGAAAAGACTTCTCAAAACTTCTAGGAAACTTGGACAGCAGTATGGAAGAAATTTGACTTAGAGAAACACTTCACACTTCATGACAATTGGATAAGTGGCCTAAATATAAATGGTCACATCACTAACAAATTAGAGAAAAGTGGAAAATATTATGTATGAGGTCTATTGGCAAAAGAAAAATCCATGACAAAATAAAGAGAAAGAAAAAATAAACAATTTGGATTGTTTAGTTGTTTGGTTGTGTGACTCTTCATGACTCCATTTTTTTTTTTTTATAAAGAGGTTGGAGTGATTTGCCATTTCCTTCTCCAGTTTATTTTATAGGTGAGGAAACTGAGGCAAACAGGATTAAGTGACTCACTCAGAGTCACAAATAGTGTCTGAGGCCACATTTGAACTTGGGTCCTCCTGACTCCAGGCCCAATACTCTATCCACTGAGCCACCTAGGTATCCAATTTGGATTACATAAAATTAAAAAGTTTTTGCACAGGCAAATCCAATGAAGCTAAGATTAATAATGAAACAATTATCTTGCAGCGGGATGGGGGGGGTGGGTCATTGCAAGTTTCTCTGATAAAGGTCTCATTTCTAAGATAAAAGGTACTGATTCAAATTTATAAGAATAAGAGTCATATTTCAACTGATAAATGGTCTAAGAACATTATGAACAGGCAGTCCTCAAATGGAGAAATCCAGGCTGGCTGTCTAGCTAGATATCTGGAAAAAATGCACCATATTATTACTAATTAGAAAATGCACATTAAAGCGAATCTGAGATTCTCTCTCATATAATCACAATGGCAAACATGCCAAAAAAGGAAAATGATAAATATTGGAGGGACTGTGGGAAAAGAGGAACACTGTATATTGTGCTACTGTTAGTGGACCTATGAATGGCTACAACCACTCTGGAAAACAATTTATAATTACAAATGAAATTACTAAAAGAGGGTGCATGTTCTTTGTCTCAGCTATACAGTAGTAGTCCTGTACTCAAAAGTGACCAAAGAAATAGGAAAACATCTGCTAGGTATGAAAATATTTTGGGTGACATTTTTTGGTGGCAAAAATTGAAAACTAAAGGGTTGTTTTTAAATTGAGGAACGGCTGAATAAGTTAAGGCACATGAATGTGGTTGAATTCAATTACTTGTCCGGGTTGGAAAGCCCTGCCCTAAGGGGCAGAAGGTACTTATCCTTTCAAAGCAGGGTTTATTAAAGTTGAACTCTCAGCCGCCTGCCCCTCTAAGGCTTGCATCCTTTTATTTACCCCAGATCCACACCCCACACGTAACACAGCACAGCTGAGTGGGATTAAGAGAGGGGAGGTAAATTGCAATTACAATGGCATGAAGACCCCAAGGTGTGGAGACATCTATGGGGAACCTCAGGCATCCCAAGCAAGAAAGTTCTGAGCAATGCAACATCCCCTGGCCAGGGATGGGGCAATACGCTCTGACCTCCACGTGACCCAACTAATTCTCGGGCCTCAAACACATCCCTGGGTCTCAACATTACCGTTTGCACTCTGGCACTTATTTGTGACCCTTACAATTATTGTTCTGTAAGAAATGAAGAAGTAGGTGATTTCAAAGAGACATGATACAATTTATATGCACTGATGCAGATTTGAAGTGAAAAGAACCAGAAGAATAATATGTGCTATCACATCTATATCATATAAATGAACAATTCTGAGAATTTTTATAAACTGATTTTTATTTTATTTTATTTATTTATTATTATTTTATTATAAAATTTTTAATAAATTTTTTATAAATTTTTATAAACTGATGAAGGATGTAATTGTATAGAACCAGGAGAACTATTTACATAGTAACAACATTGTAAAGACTAACAACTTTGAAATATCTAAGAACTATATGACTATTCATGGGTAGGCAGAGATACTAGAGTGGTTTACCATTTCCTTCTCTGTCTTATTTTTATGGATAAGGAAACTGAGGCAAACAGGGTTCAGTGACTTGCCCAGGGTTATGCAGCTAGTAAATGTCCGAGGCTGGATTTGAACTCAGGAAAATGAGTCTTCTTGACTCCAGGCAGGGCACTTTATCCACTGTGCAACCTAACTGCTCTATAGCAGCCTTTGCATATAATAGGTGCTTAATAAATGTTTACTGTATTGTTTTTTTAAACTCAGGTATAAAATATCACAACAGCATAATTACTCACTTCACAACTTTTTTTCTGATTAAATAAATAGTAATAATAAAAACATTGCAGGTAAAACAAATTTAAATATCATATAAGAACGATATGACCATCAATGGTTAGGCAGAGATATTGGAGTGTTTTACCATTTCCTTCTCCATCTTGTTTTTACAGATGAGGAAACTGAGACAAATGGAGTTAAGTGACTTGCCCAGGGTCACTATATATTTAGCTGTATATGATAGGAACAATAAACGATAAAAATAACATTCATGATACCCCTACATAAAGAAAGCTATTGCTCTTTTCTCAGATTAAGAAAAATTAAAAAATGATATGCCTTGCCAAAATAAGAGACTCGTTGCCTTTCGGATGTATTCATTTTGTGTACGGTCATACCGGTGACGCATTGATGTGTGTGTCTCTGCTCCCACTGTTATTTTCCCACAAGATTGGCGTCCATCTGATATAACGGCTACCTAACCCTGCTCCATGCTAATACCGTGCTTCATCTGCCTCTATCTCTGTCATCTCTCTCTTTCTCTCTCTTATTTTTAAGTAAGAAATTGATGCTGTATTTTTCCTACTGATAAATCATGTCTTTATTGTTTTTACAGTCACTGTGGTCAATTCTACTCACACTCGCATTCCTGGGGTGGCTTTATTATGTTTCTTGTTCATTGTTTGATTTAAGATGAAATTTAGGTTTTTTCCCGAAGAAGACGTGTGGGACCTGGTTGATCTTCCTCAGTTCTCAGCTTTCTTTTTTTTTTTAATTGTAAAAGGTTTTCTTTTTTTTTTCTTTTCATATCAAATAATTGTTTTGACTAAATTCTTTGTTTTTCATCCAGTGGCTTTGATTTGAGTCAACAGAGGCGTAATAACCATTATGTTCCCTCACAGTGAAGCCTTCCCTAAACCAAATGATTCCATAAAATGTGCATCTAGACAAGTTGTAGAAGAAAATTTGAGCCTTCGTAATTCTGAAGCATAACTAGAAGAACCATTTACATGTAGTCTATTTTCTTGATTTAGCACCACTTCTATATGAGGCAGGTGGTTCTGAACATATTCCTTGTTGAGGGATACTTCTGTGGCACCAACTTATAGAATGTAACAAGTATAAGATGGAAAACATATTTTTGAAAGTCACAAAGTTTTTGCCTAGAAACCTCCCTATAATATAGTAAAAATAGCTGTTCACAGCAAAACGTTTCGATTAAACCAAATCTTAATTAATTGCCTGGCATGCCTCAATATTGAACTAACAGGATTTTAGAATTTCAGATTCAAAAGGGACCTTTGGGACCACTTGCTCCATTTTCCTCATTGTATAGCTGATGAAAGAGAAATGAAACTACTTAGCTAAGGTTATACAGCTTACAGATGGTAGAAATGAGACTTGAACTCAGATTTCCTACCTCCTAGACAAATCACTTTTCCTTATTTTAGCAAAAATATCAGATGTTGAAAATAAATTTGTAGAGTTCATACATGAACTACAACAAAATATTGGCAAAGATTTATAATTCTTGGGCACTCCATTTTTTTTCTTTCAATCATTTTGTATCTTTCCATAGTTTTTTCCTAGATCTTCATATTTCTTTTTTTTAATGTTTTATTTTATTTATTTTAGTTTATATCATTCATTTCCACAAGATTTTGAATTACAAATTTTCTCCCCATCTTTCCCCTACCCTCCCCCCTCAAAACAGCCATCCCCTTGTATAACCCCTCCCCCAATATAATCTCTCCTATGTCCTCCCCCATCACTCCTCTAACTTTCCAATAGGGCAGGATGCATCTCC
>JAQQSU010011728.1:0-12097 GCA_028627135.1 Pseudochirops cupreus
GTGATGTATCAAGTTCATGTGATCACTTTAAAAGCTCAAAACCATCACTCAATTGTAATAGAAAAAAAAGGCAAATTTCCAAATCCCTCCCAATATTCACAAATGACTCAGTTCTAGCTCTTCTATTCCTCCAATGTCCCTAGAGTTCTTCTTGTATCCTTGTAACCATGACAATCATTTCCCTGTCTTGCCTGGATTTATGCTCAAACTCCTTCGATATAACTACATTTTCTTTTGGCTAGCCAGTCATCTCAAGACGTGATTGCCCTCTTGTGGAAGCTAGCTAATTCAAGTCAGCTAGTTAATGCAGTCATTTGTATCACGCTATAGAAAAACTGACTTTTTAGAGCTAGAAAGACCTTGGTGATTACTGAGTGAAACCCCTGCTTTAAAAGACAAATGCATAAACTAAGTCCCAGAGATTTAAATCACTAGCGCAAGGATATTCACAAGAACTATGATTTAAATCCAGATTGTCTGCTTCTATATCATAAAATTTGAGAAATAGAAGAGACCTTAGAGGTTTTCTAGGCCAACCTCCCACAAAGCACATATTCTAAAACATCCATGGTCAACCAGCTTTCCTTTGAAAATCTATTGTGATCTAGAGAGAGGTGGTGATACTATCAATTCTAATTATAGACTAGTCTAACAGGAATTTCTCCCTTATGTTGCACTAATAGCCCCCACTCTTTTAAACTACCCATTAGTCCTCATTCTGCCTATTCAAGGAGTAAAAAAATAACTCTACTCATTTTTCTATGTAATAGCCCTTCAAATAGCTTAGAATAGTGTACAGCACTGGAAAACCAAGGAATTAGGATGTCTGAACTCCAGGTCTGAGTCTACTATTAATTACTTAATGCCTTAGCACCCCAATTTCTTTCCCTATTAAATGAGGGGGAAACACTAAATTATCTCTTAAGGTTGCAATATTTCCCCTCTGTTACTTAACTGGTACCATAGGCAACTTGCTAAGATTTTAAATTGCAGAGGAGCTATTGATCTGAATCAGTAGGGGGAACCTCATTCCTCTGTCAATGAAATGACAGTTCTAGTATTTATCTCCTGTCCCCTTCTCTTCTCTAGCCTGAACACAATCAGGGCCTTTAACATGTTTTGTTCATTTGCTTGTTTGTATAATGCCCTAACCAGTCTTGTTCTTCTGTATTTCTTCCAGTTTGTTTAGTGTCCTTGGAACTAGGTGATAGCTCTAAGATGGAACTAAGATGGAACCCAGAAAATGGAACATGGAAAAAAAAATGATGCTCCAGCTGGGGTCTGAGCATTATGGCACATGATTGACTACTGCTCTCTGTGATCTTCACTTTCACTTCTATTAGTGTAGCCTAAGTTTGAATTAGCTCTTTTCTAGTGGAATATATGGTCCATGAGGATAGAAAGAAAAGAAGGAAACAAGTGTTTATTAAGTAGAGGACTTTTTACAAATATCTCATTTGATCTGTTGAATGCCCCCATCAGAGGGGTGACCTGACCTTGACTTCGTGGCTGGAGCAAGTTAAAGCCAGTTGGATCTGGTCTTGTGGTTTCTCTGGAAGCTCTCCACTCCTGCATCTGGAGCCCAACGTTCAGACCAGCTATCATAACTCCCTGAGCCTCTTCAGTCTTCTCTATGAACTTCTGGCTATTTGCAAAATAGCTTCTAGCTTGGAGAGGCTATGCCTTTCATGAGACTTTCTTCCCTGTTGAAGTGTATTTAAAATAAAGTAAAGCTCATCCTGTGCATTCCAGTGCTTCCCTTTTTCATGGTGTCCTAAATTACAATTCCCTTGCCTCGATTAAATACCCTTATTGGTGCTACTTTGGTGGGCCTCTTTATTTCATCTTTACAGATATTATCAGCCACCCTGGGAGGCAGGTACTGTCATCTTTATTTTACAATTGTGTAAACTGAGGCAAACAAAAGTTAAATGACTTGTCCAGTTACACAAAACTATTAAACAGGGCTTCCTGATTCCAGGTCCAATGCTTTAACCACTACACCACCTAAGTTCTCAGTTAGTGACTATTCATTTCTGTCTTTGCATGTCTATGACTCAGCACAATATTTTGCATATAACAGATACCTAAGAAATGTTTTACAATACTGAATTACATTTCAGAGGCCACATCAAATTATTTGAACATATTAAGTTTATACAACTCATATATGCTCATATAACTGAGCCCCAGATGTCTCTTGGATGATGTTTTCCCAGTCAGGTCAGTCTGGTACGAGGCTGCATGTTGGTTATCTAAGGACCAGCCTGTCTACTTCAAGGTATTTAGATCAGCTGGAAAAGTACCCAGAAATCTAGAGTGGTTTCTTTGCAATGAAGTAGCTTCAGAATAAGATCACAACATTTCAGAATTGAATTTAAAGGGAGCTCAGAAGCAATCACGCCCAAAGTGTACTTGAACCAGAAGCCATTACAGCAAGCAGCACAAGTGGAGATTGCTGGAAGTTCTATAATGAGCCACCTCCCCCCTCCTAAAGCAATTTATTTCTCTTCTGCATAACTTTAATTGTTAAAGAAGTTTGCCTTTTATCAAGCCTAGAGAGGTTTCCTTGCAACGTACGTACATCGTTCTTACTTCTCCCTTTTAGAATCAAGGTGTATTAATCCACATTACAGCCTTTCAAGAATATTACAACAGCCAGCATCCACACTCACCAAATCTTCTGTACTCCACTACAAATACACCATTTTCTACAATTAAGCCCTGCAAGGCTTGAACTTGAGGCCTTTCAAGAAACTAGTTACCTGCAGTTTATAAATCCCTTTCCTAAAATAGGGAGTCAGATTTGACTATAATGAAGATTTGCCTGGATGTGACAAAGAGTAGAACAAAGAAACTATGTCTCTCAATGCAGCAAGATTGCATTAGCAGTTTTTGGCTACCTTATTACACCTTGAATCATATTGTCACTGCAATTCACTGAAGTCAGACCTCATATGGACACAAAATTACTGTAAATTCAGATCACCTCCAAATTTTATTTGTAAAGAATTAAGATGGAAAATGCAAAGCATGTGTGTGTGTGTGCAAATATATGTTTATATAACAAAACATAATACATATTACACATAATATGTTTATATATACACATATATGTATGTGTGTATATATTATAGAGAGAGAAGTTAATTCTGTAGAGTATCATAATTTTATTCACTTAAATACTTCAGCTATAATTAATTCATTATTGTGAGTAATTCATTTGCTCAGAGATGCAACTACCTATTTTTTATCCCAGGACAAGTGGAGCAGTTACTTACTAGGGCAAGAAATACAAAATATGCCCTGTATATGGTTCAAAGATGATATCAGTAGAGAGCCCAGGAGGGTATAAGGATGCTCTTAGAGAAATTAAGGGCAATGGGAAAGAATAGTATCAGGTCATGGCAGAATTTATCTGGGATATGGTTGCCATGAGGAACTAACTTCCTATTTTAATTAATTATTCTTTTTAACTAGTTACAAATCTCCATTGTTTCTATGCTGCTGAAGGACTGAAAGGTTTGCTATCACCAAAGTAAATTAGAGTGAGTCATGTTTGCTGATCCCTTGATGAGAAGTGAATTCTAGTCAGAAAATTTTTAATTCATAGAGGCTACTCATTTGCCTTGTTTCACTACAGATAGTGAATCTTCTTCCAGCTTCCCCATATAAACAGACTCTTTGCACAATGTCCAAACTAATAAGTAAAAAACAGAGAACTCTTAAGCGCTGCTTTATAAAAGCCAAGTTTTAAGGAATTCTAATTTCAGCTTGATAACAAATCATTTCCACAGCTAGAATTTGGTACTGTTGAAAATCTTAATAATTAATATTTCTGGCTGAGAATAGGTTACTTGACTAATTGTCTGTTATAAAAGGGAACTCTACTTCAGAAGTGCTGTAGGAGATGGTCTGAATCTTTTTCAAACATGCCATTTTTCCAACTCATTCCCCTGAGTTACTAATAATAGGAATATTCATGATGAGGTATATATCCCAGGAAAAGGCAAGTGATGAGAAGAAAACCTTTAAAATTGTTTCTTTAACCCTTTTTGTATCACTGATCCCTTCAGAAATCTGTTGTCTATGAACTTTTCCTCAGAAAAGGGTTTTTATTTTTTTCTTAATAGTATTTTATTTTATTTTTCCAATTACATGTAAAGATAGTTTTTAGCATTCACTTTTATAAGATTTTGAGTTCCAAATTTTCTTTCCTTCCCTCTTCCCTCCCCTTCCCCAATATGGCATGCAATTTGATAGGAAAATATTTTTAAATGCAAAAAAATAATACATGAGATTTTTTTAAAAACTAAGTACGTTGAGAGACAGTCATAAAAATATTCTAAGAAACAAGTTCATAGACCCCAAGGATAATAGCCCCTTCTTTAAAATTTCTTCCCCTCTTGGGAATGTGTTTTGTTGTGATAATCATTAAATATCATTTTTTGGTCCTCAATAAGATCCAAAGCCTGAACTAATCAATCAGACTGCTTTGCTTTGCTTTGCTCTAAAAATACCCTTTCCCATGTCTGTAACTTGAAAGACCAGATAAGGTTGACAATGGGTACTCTTCCCATTTGTGACAAGATGCTTGCAATCAGTGGACTTTCTCTTATCCTGGGGGAATACTCCATATTGGGGAAAAAGATCTGGGATCCAGACACTACTTTTTCAATTGTCTTGCAAACCTATAGGGACCATAAATCTGAGGGACACAGACATCCTGGGATTGTCCTAAAACATGTAAAATAACTGTGTCATTCTTGTATCAGGCAGTCAGAATGTAGGTTCTGGCTCTGCGCAGTACATATCTGCTAGTTTTCAGGGAACAAATTATATAAATGTATGTAACCTAGCCTATTTGTCTCCTTTAAGCAAATTGTGAGGTAGACAATTAGAATGATATCATCATAGGTAATTGTTATTTGCTATCTCAATTCTGACATTCTTGGGAGAAAGTATTTAATGCTATAAAAGAATTAGGTACAGGGTTAAGTTGAAGATTGTGATCAAAATGGCTGTGAAGGTGAGGTTATTTAGTAACTTCTTTAAATGTAGACCATGATTTAGCATCAATGATTGGTTGAATTTCTTTCTTCCTCATATCTTACTCTAATGGTTGGGAACCAAGTACCAGAGTTCATTCTGTGGTAACCAAATCACCCAAATATTTAGTGAATTCTACTACTGTGTACTTAGAGGAATATAAGAACACCCACCTTTACATTTTCTTTTCTACTTGGAGTACTCCCAATCAAATGATTTGTTTTGATGTTTTGAAACTACTATACCAAATGACACTTTTAACAATGAGTCTTCAAAATGTGCTACTAGGTCCCTTCAGGACTCTTGGGTTAGCTATGAGGGGATGGAAGTTCTAAACTAATTCTAGCAAAAAAAAAAACAGCCCCCAAAATATGTACTTAACTACAAGATAACGAGTTGAAAATCAATTTAGTTCAGTTTTAAGCAACTTTTGGAAAGGTGCACTCACTAAAGTGACACATCTGTGGTACACTCTCCTATGAGTATATACAGAGTCCAAGAGACAGTGGGTTCAAGCTCACAGAACACATGTGCCTACTGGAAGTTTTTTCCTCCCTTTCATGGAGTCTTCAATAAGTTCCATTATGCAGAGAATAGTTTCCTTCCTGGGTTCTTTGTGGAACCATCAATTTGTATCCAGTCTCTCCTTGGCTCCTGTTGCAAAGCTTGCTGCCAGATGTTCCAGGGCTGATTCTATGATGCCAATGGGATGATGGGAAATCCTCCAGACCCTTCATAGCTCACAAGGTCCTCCTTCAGTCAAAGAGGCAGTGGGGAAGAATGCCAATGTCTAAACAGAAGCACCAGTCTTTCCCTTTGAATTGCTAATTAATTTATGGAATTATGAAATGGAAGCAGGCATGCCAGCTTCTTTGGGTATTCTCTGGGAAAGACCATGATGGTAGTGGGGAGTCAGACTTCAATTCTGCTTTAATCAGGCATAGAGGGCACAGGAGCAAATAGCACAGAAGATGCAGAGACAAACAATGCAAAGGTGGAGGGTGATACAGTCAAACTGTGTGGGGATGGGGATAGTGGAGGAAGTCAGGTAGTATGGTGAAGAGAATGGGGAAGGGGAGAATCACTTATTTATAGATTGGAGTTGGGAGCACTCAAGTATCATGGACCCTTAGGAGATGGCAGAATGCTCATGGTAGTCTAGGCTCTAATTTTGATAAGGTTTTGGTAGAGGACAAAATAATTAGTTCATTAACATATCTACATTATCTCAAAGTTATTAGCAATATTTGATGTTCTTCAGGTTTTAAAGAAGAAAGCTGGAGTTTATTTAGTTTGTTTGAGATTATAGGACCAAAAAAGTCCTGACAGTAAGGTCTAGAAGGCTTCACCTGATTTAAAATAAAGTTTCAGGATGTGATTTTTAGTTAATATATGATGCAGTTTGCTAATTCTGCTCCTTTGATCTTTGGGACAGCCTGTAAGTAACTTCTAGGTTTCCCTTTGCAGTCTTACGTCCTGCTATGGCTATTTATAAACCTACTATAGTAATGAGAAAGGGGGAGGGTAGTGGTCAAGGGGATCAAAACAAGCTGCAATTTATCACACTCTGTCCCAGGGACATTCCAGGCTGCTTAACTAGAATTCTTTCTCATTCTTTGTTTTCTGGAGTTTGTATTAATATGGCATTAGCCTGCTACTTAGTAAAAGACTCATGAAACATGGTCAAGTCCTTTAACCAATAAGAACATTTCTCTCATGTAAATTCAATCTAATCCTTACAATGACTAATCAGAGTCTTCTAAATTGATCAAGGCTTTTTTCTCATTTAATTGGATTATCTTACATTTATTCCATGCAATTTAAAAAGTTTCTACCTGACTAAAGTACCAGACATTATATTTTACCACTTTTGTTGAGAATCAACTGGTATCACAGTAAATCTGCAACTAAAGTCAGGAAGATCTAAGTATAATTCTGGTCTCAAATATTTAGTAACTGTGTGACATGGCAAATCACTTAATGAAAATGAAACAATATCTGCAAAAAGCACTTAGCCTGACACATAATATTCACTACATAAATGGATTTGAAAAGGGATACTTAAGTCTATATTCCCCTTGTTCCCCCAATCCTGGAAAATGAGATAACTCATTAATTTGAATACCTACCACAACCTTTTGCATAATTATATCACAACTTAAACATTAGTGAAATATAGTTTCCTTCAGTGTCATGGTATAAACAGCTTTCTAGTCAACGTCTTCCAGTCACAGATAGAATGAAACACTAACATTGGCTTGATTAAAATATATCCTTGTAGAGGCAACCTTAGCATAAATCATAAACTGAAACAATTAGAAGGGTCTCCTAAAATTTGTCAATATACAATGAGATATTTAACAAGACAGAATTGCTAAGAAAATAGGGTACACTACTTTATTCATAGTTTTCCAATATTTTTCTCATGGGGTATTATATGATTCAGTAATGTAACTCCTTGAAGCACATTGTGTTATCCCTGTTTAAAGTTGTCCCACATTAAACTACCAGTTTGAAAAAAAAAAAAAGCACTAACAAAATGTGGACCACTCAAAGGACAATGAATAGGTTCACTTATCAAGCTCCTATTCTGTGGTTATCCTTGAAACCTGGGCTAATGTTATGCTATTGATTTCATCTGTCAAGCTTTATATGAGAGACTAGTTTATATAATGAAGTTTGCTACTTTATATTCGTATCAGACAAAAGCATCAATTAAGACATCAGCAAAGCTGTCCCTTGTCATGAAATATTTGCATGGGGGAGAGATGTCTTTTTTTTTTCTTCCAGGTGGAGAGAAATTAACACAGAATTCAGTTCTCTCCTATGTCCCCTCCTCTTATTTGGCATTTAGAGATGTAGGTAATAAAAAAAAAAATAAAAATTAAATTAAAAAAAAAAGACACCAAGCTATAACTTTCCAAAAGTAGACAAAGTCAGAAATCTATCTTGTTCAAAATTGAGAGGCTTATAACTGAATACCAACATGGGGAATGAACTCATAAGCTCAACTCTAAGTTTAGTCCATCAATCAACTAGTGTTTTTTAAAGTACCTACTATGTTTCAGGCAATGGGAACTATAAAGGCAAAGCTAAATCAGTTGCTGATCTTAAGCAACTTCATTCTACCATGAAAGAAAATATTTTCACATATGAATACAACTGGCAAGATTTGGCAATTGATTGAACATATGTGGTCCTAAAGGAATGGGGGGGGGGGGGGGTGGTCCAAGTCAGGGACCTGGGAGACTAGAAAGATGATGGTATTCTCAACAGAAATAAGGAAGTCCAAAGCAGAAGTAGTCATTTAGACCCATCAAAACATATTTCAAATAAAAAAACAAAAGTGTATATAGCATCCTGTTTAAGCACCAAAAATTTCTCCCTTTCTGTACATTCAACCAATTCAATTCAGTAAACATTTATTAAGCATCTACAGTGTGGCAGGCACTATTAAGTACCAGAGATACAAAAAGAGGCAAAAGACAGCCTCAGTCCTTACAGAAATTAAAATCTAATGCAAACAAATTATAAAAAGCAAGCTATTGTTATGGGAATCTGAAGACCTTCCCTGCCCCTAGGTCCTTTGATAGGCTTAAATGGCTCTGAGAATCTTCCCTGATTTGAAAGTATACTCTGCCCCCTAAGAGGCTGAATGTGGTCACATGGAGCCTGTGGCAGGAGGCTTGTTCTTCACGAATGCCCACACAATATTACTTTGTGATTGGGCAGTGGGTAAAGAGGGCTGTGATATCCTCTGATGCAAGAGAAGTCTATATATACCCTGATGTGAGGTTTTTGCTTTGGGGCTCACTTTGGAAAGAGTTGTGTGATTTAGCCACACGAGACTCTGGGAAGCCATTGAGCCCCTGGCTTTGAAAAACCCAGATGTTGGTGCTTCCCTCTCTGGTAACTGACTAGGTACGAATGTAATGGTCAGACAATTGGAAGCCTGTCTGCTGATCTGTTTCTCGGTCTGTTTGTAAGTTCTGCTTGTAACTTCTGTTTATATTCTGTTTGCATTCTCTGAACTTCAGGGTGCTGACTTTTTCCCCCTGAACTAGGTAAATTATATATGTTTGATTGATTAAAGTAAGATTGTTAACCCATTTTGAGTTGCTCTCCTTTAGAAAAGCAGATCTAAGAACCTGTGCTAGCAGCCACCCTGGGTATGCTAGAGTGCTTGCTGATACAGCTATATAGAGAATAGGAATTAAATAAGAGAGAGAAAACACCGGAGTTAAGAGTGGATGGGGAAGATTTCTTGTAGAAGACAGAATTTTAGTTGAGACTTGAAACCAGAAAGTTCAGTATTCAGTGTGAAGAGATAGAGTATTCCAGGAATGAGGGACAGCCAGAGAAAATGCCAAGAGCTAAGAGAAGGAGTATCACGTTTATGGAACAACAGGAAGCCAGTTTCACTGGATCAAAGAGTATGTATTAGAGACTAGAGAGTAAGACTGAAGAGGTAATGGGGGCTAGGTTATGAAGGACTTTGAATGCCAAATAGATGATTTTGGATTTGATCCTGGATGTAATAGGGATGTCACTGGAGGAATTGACATGATCAGACATGCATTTTGGGGAAAATCACTTTTGTGGCTGAATAAAGTATGGATTGGAGTGGGAAGAAATTTGATATAGGCAGACCCAACATACTATTATAATAGTCCAGGTGTGAGGTGATGAGGGCCTATGGTAACAATGTCAAAAGAAATAAAGGGGCACATTCAAAAGATTGTTGAAATTGATAGGCCTTTGCAACAGATAAGTTATGGATGCTAAGAGTTATAAAGAAGTCAAGGATGTTTCAAGCCTGAGAGACTAAGAGAATGGTGTTCTCCTTTACAGTAATAGGAAAGGTGGGTAGGAACAAAGTTTTAGGGAAATACAACGAGTTCCATTTTGGACATGTTGACTTTAAGATGTCTAACACACATCCAGTTCAAGATATCTGAAAAGCAATTGGAGATGTGAGATCGGAGGTCAGCAGATTTGGGGGCCAGATGGGTAGATTTGAAAGTCATCAGCATAGACATGGTAACTACCAAATGAAGTAGTATAAAGGGAGAAGAGAAGAGAGCCCAGGACAAAACCCTGAGGGAAACCTATGGTTAAATGGGGAAGTTCTGGAAGGAGATTCATCAAAGGAAGCAGAGAAGGAGCGGTCAGAAGGCAGGAGAAAAATATAGAAAAGATTGGCATCCCAAGACCTTGGAAAGAAGGAATATTAAGAAAGGAATGATCATCAATGTCAGTGGCTGCAGAGAGGTCAAGGAAAGAGAGGATAGAGAAAAGGCCATTGCATCTGGCAACTGATATCATTAGTAACTTTGGAGAGTTAAGTTTTAGTGGAATAACAAAGTTGGAAACTGGATTGTATAGGAGAATGAGGAAAGAAAGTGGAGGCACCTATCATATATGGCCTTTTGAGGACTGAACTACAAAGGGTGAAAGTGAAGATGGAAGAATGAGTGAAGGATTTTATGAGATAGAGGAGACATGGAAATGTTTGTATGCAGAAGGGAATTAACCAGTAGGGAGGAAGAAAATGAAAATGAGGGGAAAAGTAGGAATGACAGAAGGGGCAATGTGTTGGAGGAGATGGAATGCAACAGGATTGATTGAACAAGTAGAGGGGTTAGCCTTGGTAAAAAGTAAGGTTACTTTGTCATGTGAAAGAAGAGATAGCAGAAGGCATCTATCTGAATGACAGGAGAGAAGAGGGACCTCATGCCAAATGGTCTCAATTGCTTTTTTCTCTGTAAAATGTAAGGCAAGGTTTTCAGCTGAGAAATTTGGTAAAGGGAGGTTTGAAGAGGGATGAAAAAATTGGGGCAAGAACTACAGTGGAGAATGGCATAGTTAGATGATAAGAGAAGTGTAGCAATATTTCCTAGTAGCAGTGAGAGACTTCTTGAGGCTGTATAAAATAAATTTTAATATAACTGGTCAGAAAGTTTGTATGATTTTCTCCATCTTATTTCAGCAGCACTTGCAAAGGCAGCAAATAATAGGAGTGATCCAAGGCAGAGACTTATTTGGAGGCTTCATTAGCCATATGATAAGGGGCTTAGGGATTCAAGTGAGAAGGGCAACATGAAGTTGAATTGGTTCACCAAGGGGTCAAGATGGAAAAGATAGAAAAGATGGAAAAGACCTTTCCTCCTTTACTGAATAGATATATTGAGGGTCCTATGGGACTGTGTGTACATCCACAAATAATTTTAGGTGTTATATACAAAAGGACTCCCATTGGGCAGGGCTATAAGAATTGATCCTCAGAGCCTAGGAAGCCCGGGCAACAATCACCGAATATAGGTGATATTCCTTTCTCCAATGCCTGGTTTAAAGACAATGACAGCTTCTCAGCTATTCTCTGAGGATGATGTTAAATAAGTTCCCTCTCCTCTTATGTCCCAGGGTTCTGTGTTCTCTCCCTGTCACCACTGTCCCAATCTGAAAGATCCATCAACTATTCTGTTTTTTTGCAACATCCGGAGGTCAAATCCAAGTTCAGATATGTTCCTAACTGTGTAACTCTGAATGAGACACAAACTCTGTCTGCTCCAGTCTCCTCAACTACAAAATGGGGGTAATACCAAGACCTAACTCCTAGGATTGTTGTGAGAATCAAATGAGATCATATTTAGAAAGCTCTTAGCACAATAGCTGGCATATAATAGGTGCTTAATAACTTATTTTCTTCCTTCCTAGCTACCATTCAATCTCTTCTCATCCTCTAAACTTGAAAACAATCCAGAGTACCAGAATATTCAGTGTTCTATCCTATGTAACTGATTCAAGCTGAAGAAATTATTATGTTAATAAGAGATAAAATAGATTGATATTACATAATACTACACACATATTTTCTGTATTCCCTAGTTCTTGAATTTATTTGTATAAAAAAAACCACAAAATAGTTAAACCATGTTGATTTAACAAAAAGAAAGAAGAAAACCAAATCACCAGTATTAAAAATGAAAAGTGTAAATGCACTACCAATGAAGATGAAATAAAAGAAATAATTATTAAATTATTAGAA
>JAQQSU010011729.1:0-12097 GCA_028627135.1 Pseudochirops cupreus
ATATATACACACACATATACACATATACACACACATTTATATTCCCTTCACTGAGAAAAGTTTCACAAGTTACAATTATCGTTTTTCCATATTGGCATGTAAATAGTTCAACTTTGATAAGTTCCTTATGATTTCTTTTCCATGTTTACCTTCTCATGCTTCTTGTGTTTGAATATCAAATTTTCTGTTCAGTTTTGGTTTTTTCCTCAAGAATGCTTAGAAGTCCTCCACCTCATTGAATGACCATATTTTCCTGTGAACTTTGATCCTTTTTGTCCCCAAAAAAGGAATCTACAGTTGGATTGCTGAGCTTTCTTTGCTTCCTTTGCCTGCTCATATTGTCAGTGAGTTACTTGATATTTGGGCTCAGTTGAACTCTGCTTTCAGAGGGGAGAGCTCTGTCCCAAATTGCTGGGGTTTTCAGAGCTGCCGGAGGTATTAGGAGGCCACAGTCTTTGCAGCCCCCACCAGCTTTGGCTCACTGAAAACACACCTCAGAACCACCACCCAAGACCATGATTCTGATCTGGGCAGCTCAGGGCAAGAGCGCTTAGCCTCTGAATGGAACGCTTGGCCCCCCTGCAATCTTCTGAAGCAGCCACGTGGAGGCGGCTACAAGGCCGCCGCTTCAGACTGCTTCTGGCTCTGGAGGCAGTCGGCCAGACCCTCTCTCTGAAATTTAGCCAAATTCCACTGACCTTTTCCCTTTGTCCTTGGCTCTTATGGGTTGGTAATTCTGGAAACCACCACAGCTGCTGGTGATCTGCTCTCCTGAAAGCTCCAGCTGGGGCTTCTCCTGGATGGCCTGGGGCTAAAACCACATGGGGCTGGGCTCTGCTCCCAGCATGCTGCATTGAGCCCTGTCTGTTTGCCCTGCTGCCTTCAGCAGGAGCCTTGTTTCTCTGTCATTTTATGAGTTCTGGAGCTCTAAAATTTGTTTAGAGTCATATTTAATAGGTATTTGAGGTGGTTATGGTGGGAGCCACAGAATTCTCCTGCTTCTACACCGCCATCTTGACTCTGCCGCCCTCAACCTTGGCCTTTTCTGACTTAAGGTCTTTCACAGGCCTCAGTATGTCTGAGGAAGTGCCCATTCAAAGACTGAAAGGTTAGGTAAGAACTGAGACCAGAGATGGCCTAATTTACTGTCACAAAAATAGCAGTCTGGGAGGGTAAGACCCTGAAAGTCTCTGGCTGGAAGGGAGAACAGGTGCTATTTGTGCACCTTATAAGCCATCAGAACCTAAAAATGAGCCAATAGAGGCCTGGGCTGGGGCGATTATCGGCCACTCAGTGAAAGCCAGAGGGAGATTTGGGCTTGAAAGCTTAGTCAGGTAACTTAGTTGAAACTGGACCAGCCCATAGAGCTCTGCCTTTAGAAAGCCACAAATCCTTCTGTATTTGTGTCTATATGCATGGAGCTCAAGTGCTTATTCACCAGTACCTCTGTTTGTGTAAGACATAGCACACAAGAATTGAAATCTAGGTGTTGTCTTTAGTGTTTCCCCATGTGCCAGTCTTGTTACTCTGTCAAAAAAGACATGAGTTGTACTGTTCTTGTACTCCTTGAAGCTAGGTTGGCTTTTAGTGAAAGCCATCTCCTCATCTAAGGATTCACAGATATACTTGGGCAGTAATTGAAATCAGTAAATGGGCTCCAGGAGACAAAACCAGGAGCAGTGGATGGAAATTGAGAAGAAGCAAGAAAAAGCTTCCTCCCTCTTGGAGCTACCTTAAGAGATGGAGGATTCTTCCCCCTGGAAGGACTTCGGCACCGAGTGGACAGCCTCTTGGGGATGTTGTTGTGGTTTATGTACAAATTGGCCGCCCAGTGCCTGCTTAGGGTCCCTTCCAGCTTTCAGATTGTGACTTCTCTGTCTCCTGTGTGTGTCTTGGAGTCCTCTAGTGGGAGTCTCCCCAA
Source organism: Pseudochirops cupreus (assembly GCA_028627135.1). Lineage (NCBI taxonomy): Eukaryota > Metazoa > Chordata > Mammalia > Diprotodontia > Pseudocheiridae > Pseudochirops > Pseudochirops cupreus. Next base: position 1,922 of record JAQQSU010011729.1, read on the forward strand.
GGTCCTGCAGGTTTTTCTCTCTGTCTCTTCATATTCCTTGGGGAGCAGTAGAGTACTCTCTTATGTGACTGCCCAGCTTTTTCTTTTCTTTGCTTCAGTTTTCCTATGGGATTCCTAAAAAGATCTGCCTTAAAAAACAAAGCCTAATGTTCTTGCATTCTTGTGAAGCTACTGTACGGCAGTGATCCTGGAATCTTCCAGCTGAGGAGCTGTAGTTGAGGACCATCCTAAGGGCTGGGACAGTGATTGTGATTGTCCAGAGACTCGTGGCAAATCAGTGTTTTTTGTCAGAAGCTAATTTATAGCTTCCCCACATTCTGGTCTAGAGACTTAACATCAGGATTCTCAGTGAGTGAAGACACATTGGTTCTCTAGCTTTTTATACCTCTTAGTGACCAGGGCTTAATGTAGGAAATGCAGGTGGTCTTTACCTTGTGGAGGCCAAGTTCATCCCAAAGCTGCCTAGTTAAGTTCTCAGTGCTTTATTTTCTTTTTCATAATTGTGACTTGACTGCTTTTCAGAAGTTTCAGATTGATCCAGTGAGGAATCATGTGCCACACTGTTAGATGTTGACTAGTAGTCTGTGTCCTTGGGGAGAGGCTGAGCGTGAGCAGCTGTGATGCTCACACCTAGTTCTGTTTGGTTTCCAGTTGTGTGGTGGCCTCGGCCGTTCTGCTTTGTCATTGTTGGCTTGGAATTCACAGACAAGGACACTCTCCTGCTACGGTGGTCGTTGATCTATGCAGACTGAAACCTTATCGATGAGCTCCAGGCTATCCTTCATTCCTTTTTAGACAGTTGAAGTCAATGCACCTCATGCTTTTTAATCAAAAACTGCACGTGATGGTAGGAGTGAGTTGTTTAATTCTTCCTCTTTTGTGGTTCTGATAACATTCAAGTTCTAAGTAAAGTTATTGTGTGCAATTTTCAGTGTGTTGTGCAGCAGCACGTCACGTTAAATGGTACTCTTGGTGAGTGTGACACTGCAGTGGAATCATCAGATCATACCAGGGTGGGAGGAGAAGTTCTTGGACTTTATGCAGGCTCATAAAGTGGAGTAGAGCCCTTCTGCTGCTCCTTGTGCAAGTCCCAGCAAAGGCCAAGTGAGTAGGTGATGTGCTGATGTTCTGCAGGCCTGGCTGGGCTGGGAGGCCTGGCTAAGCTGAGAGGCCTGGCTGGCAGGCCTGGCTGGGCTGGGAGGCCTGGCTAAGCTGGCAGGCCTGGCTGGGCTGGGAGGCCTGGCTGGGCTGACCGGCCTGGCTAAGCTGGGAGGCCTGGCTGGGCTGGGAGGCCTGGCTGGGCTGGGAGGCCTGGCTGGGCTGGGAGGCCTGGCTAAGCTGGCAGGCCTGGCTGGGCTGGGAGGCCTGGCTGGCCTGACCGGCCTTGCTAAGCTGGGAGGCCTGGCTAAGTTGCAGGCCTGTCTGGGCTGGGAGGCCTGGCTAAGCTGGCAGGCCTGGCTGGGCTGGCAGGCCTGGCTGGGCTGGCAGGCCTGGGCCATTTGACTGTTTTGTCCCTGTCAAGTTTTATCTTCATCTTGGGAATTGTGAATAGGGGTCACAGTACTGATTTTGTAGTGTTAAGTCCATGAGAACATGTGACTTGCTTTACAGAAATATATTTTGTAAACTACCATATTGGAATGCATGTGTTTTGTATGACCCAATGTAATAAGATAAATCTATAATGAGCCACCTTTTATCCAGTTTAGAAGCAAGCTGGCCATAAATCTTTTTTTTTTAAAATGGTGCATTGTCTATCTTCCCTTTAGAACTCAGTTGATAGCAGTTCCATTCCTTCAGTGATGGAAGTGCCACTTGTAGCTTTTAATTTTTTATTTAAAATGTCATTTTTCCAGTATTGATTTTAGAGGAAAATCCAAAGGAATTTTTAGCATGGACCTAAGAACATAAGCCCATAAAACTGGGAAAATTGAAAGTAAAGGCTAGAAGTAAAACACATTTAAAGATATTTTGAATTTTAAAATTGACCACTTCAGAATAATGTTAGCATGTGAAATGACTCATCTGCACTGTTTTCCCTACTCTCTTCTGAGTGGCCAAGATCACCTTCCTACTTAATTCATTGATTTTAAGCTGTCGTTCTCTTCAAACTCTCTACAAGATCCGCCATTTTGGACTGCATTTTGTGAAACTCCTCCTCTGTTTTTTCTGACCCTGAAGTTCTTCGAGTCTTGTGCTATGTCCACTGTGTAGTTTTCCTTTTCCTTCATCTTTCCCCAAACCCATTGGCTTTTCCCTAAAGGTTCAGGTTTTGACCCTTCATATGTCTCTAGACTTTGGTTACCTGACTCAGGTTACATACTCTGGTTTAATCTCTTAGCTATATGGATGATTCTCAGACTGATGACTCTGGCTCTGACCTCTCACATACGCTCTTTCTCTCTTTGTTTGCTTGGATGTTTCCTCTGAAACTCTCACTATGTCTAAAATTGAATTTGTGACGTAACCGCCTTGGATGGCTCACCTCTAACTATGGGCCTCCTTCTTGTCCATTTGATTTCTCTTAATAGTGTTGCTGATCTCTGACTGGAGAGAAACCTTGACATCAGCCTTGACTTTTTCCCTTCTTAATCCCCTCAAATCATTGTGCCATGCAATTCTTTCAGTTTCTTTATTCACCACGGTTCTCAGATTTCCCTGTTCTCCAAGTGGAGTGATTAGAGTTTCAATTTTTTGGAACTTTGGGAGAGGAGGTGGTTTTTTCGGTTTGTCCAGGCATTTGTGATGATGTAAAACATGGAAGGTATGCTTTCAGTGTTGCCCAGCTGCCAAAGGAGAACTTTCTCCTCAGAGCTTGTCAAGCGGGATCACTGGTGTTTGAATGACATCCTGAAGTTTATTCTTAGACATTATAATTTTTTTCCATCATGTTTCACTGACGTGAGAATCATTCAGTTGGTCTTTTTTATTTGTATATTTTTTACAGATTCCTAAATCTTTTCTTATTTGAAGCAACCATATAAGATTCCTCCTTCTTTGTTTCCAGGTTTCGGAAGGAAGGATGTGGTAGAACACTTACTGCAGATGGGCGCCAATGTCCACGCCCGAGATGATGGCGGGCTGATTCCTCTTCATAATGCGTGCTCCTTTGGCCACGCTGAAGTTGTGAGCCTGTTGCTGTGCCAAGGGGCAGATCCAAATGCCCGGGACAATTGGAATTACACACCTCTGCACGAAGCATCTATTAAGGGGAAGATAGACGTGTGCATTGGTGAGTATGAGCAAGGGACCTAGCAGCCTGAGTATCGTCTCACAGGCATTTGCTGGCTACTCATAGCTTATAGAGAGAACTGGAATTTTCACTTGTTCCTGCTGTGGAAACCATTTCTCTATAGAATATGTGGAGGAGGCATCAGTTGCCGCTTCCTCTTTGGTTTAAGAAAACATTCTTTTCAGTTCAAGGAAAATGGGAGGCTGGTAATCTGAAGTTAAACTTGGCATTAACTCTCCAGGGGCGAGCCAAATTCTACCTGGCCTGCAGCTAAATTGGGATGGATTCTTGCTGTCAAATCTTGTTCATTTATAATCCTATTTTCAGTCTTGGCAGCCATGAAGCCCAGTATATGATTAGGTATGTTGCTGGCTGGGATGGTGTATATTGGATAGCCAAGGGAGCTGAAGACTGAAATTCTCTTTTGTTTGTTTTTAAACCCGTGTGCCAGCATTGGAATTGGCCATTTTACTAATGTTTGGAGCCCCCTGAATAAATGATTTCACTGGAGTTGTTGTGCGGGGCAGCTTTATCTTTTCAGCATAGCTGCTGGTTTTGAGCTAGCTGCCAGCCCTTTCTCCTGTCTAGGGCCTGTGCTTAGCTCTGCACATACACGCACACACACCAGCGAGATAGTCCCTGCCCTCAGGGAGAGTGTACCTGAATGGGGAAAGCTGCACTTACAGGAGAAGGGGCAGAGGGGCTAAGATGGATGGTACCATGGGCCTGCCCTGGCTCATGGGGAGAGCTGGAGCCTCAGTACTTTCCTCACTGGCTCCTTGGTGACTTTACCATCTCTATCTGGTTTGACTCCTGCTGGACCAGTATGTTCACTCTGCACGTGGCCTTCCTTTGCCTGTGCTCCCGAGCCGCCTTTGGCCGGGCATTTGCTGGTGTTCAGAGCAGCCATCTCATTCCCTGTAGTTTCCACGCACTCACCCGCCTCTGCCCAGCTCAGTCTCAGCAGGAGAGAGCATTGAGACCCCATCGGCACAAGCCGCCGCAGCTTCCCCGTCTTCCATTTCAGAATTTCATCTCCGGTGGGGGTTCCTCCCCATCCGCGCTCTTGCCCCTCCACAAGGGGGATCTCATTTGTTCCTTGCCCGTCTTGGAAGTGTGGGCATTTTGGACATCGTGTTCCCCGTTTCCCAGACTTCCCACTGGATGTGGGTGCTCAGTGGATATTTTAAAATGAACAACAAACAAAACAGTTTCACGTCAGGGGAACGCATCAGTGTCTGGCCAGAAATGCTTCCTTCTGTTCTGCGGTCCCAGGAGGCAGCTGGGGAGGGGTCTGCCCCTGGGATTCCAGACCGAGGCTTTGGGCTCCTTGAGGGCAGTAGATGCATGAGCAGGACAAGAGTGCGAGAGAGGGACGTTCCCTTGTTTACTCCTCATGGTCACGGTTAGCTCCCAGAGGTCATTAGTCTATGATGCCAGGAGCAGAGGGGCTTTCTGGCCTGGGTGGACCATTTGTCTGTGATGCTGTTATTGGAAATAGAGGGCGAGACCCTCCGAGCTGCTTCTGGAGGTAAAGGGACACAAAGTGGGCACTGCTTACCCACCAGCCATCTGAGAAGTGCCAGGAGAGTGGCCCGGAGGGGGCGTGGCCTCCCCGGAGGGCCAATGGCATTGCTGGGGCACTCTCTAGTTTTCCACTCTGTGATTCTGCAGGGGAAGTGCTTTTCTAGATTCCGGAGGGGAGGATGGGAAATAAAGGCCCTAAACAGAGTTCTTGATGAGGGAGAAAAGAGCTTTACTGGTGACTATACTCTGGTAAAATGCATGCGTCTTGCGGCAGGCGACATTAATGTATTGATGTGGCTCAGTCAGCCAGCTGATGTTCCTATTCGGCGCCTGCCATGTGTAGGGCGCTGTGCCAAGTGCCGGGAGCGAGGGGATTGTGGAAGGATGCGCTCAGGCGGCTTGGGGAGGGGCTCCCCCCTCCTTGAGGCTGATGACTCAGTGTGATCCCCGTGGAGAGAGCCCAGAGCTCCTGGCCTTGCAGCTGATGATTGTTGCTGTGCAGATTCACAGGGCTTAAGTGGGAGGGAGGCCTGGGGAGTCGTTAGTGAGCCAGCCAGTGGTCTGGACCGTGACTGACCCCGAGGAGACTAATTTGGAAGGCTCCTAGCCGTGCTCACCTACATGGGAGGAGGCTGGCTGACTTTGCATCCTTGACCCCAGATGTCCCTGACCAAGCCAGTTGTTGGGTCAGACATGGCATCTGTCACCTAGGTGCTGGCTGTAGGCCAAGGCTCATGTTGGAAATAGAGAAAAGGGCAGAAAATGGCCCCTGCCCTCAGGGAGCTCACAGTCCAATAGAGAAGACACCATGTAAACAATTGCGTGCAGACAAGATATAAACAGAATCATTTGGTGGTGTGCTGACAGGAATAAGGAGGGCTGGAGAAGACTTGCGAAAGGTTAGACTTTAGCCGAATCCTGAAGAAAGCCAGGAGGCTGGCATGAGGAGGGAGGGCAGCCAGGCATGGAGGACGGGCAGAGAAAATGCCCAGAGAGGGGAGCTCAGCACAGACAATGACTGTAAATATGCCAGCATAGGTCTCAATCACAAAATATAACAGATTCTCCAAATAGAAGACAGAAGCAAAACATTTATTCTGATACCAGAAAACCTAATCCCAACACCAGGAAACCAAATCCGTTGTAGCAGCACCATAACACAGTAGAGAGCCACACCATCCTTTAGCCCTCAACAAACCAACACTCACAAGCCTGGCTCTCTCCCTGGGTGTGTCCTCTCCTCCCTCCAGCTCTAGATGCTCTGACACCCAGCTTTCTGTGGGCTCTGCTCTACCCTTCAGCAAACTCCTTCCACCACAGACTCCATGGGATTACATTCGACCTATTGAGGGCAGGGAAGATGTTCAAGCCAGGGAATGTCTTCAAATTCCCATTCCCGTTACAGTGAGGAGTGGCTCAGAGGTCAGGAGGGTCACTGGATCCAAGCCTATATGAGGTAGGATGTGGAGGGAGACTGTGTGAGGCACATCGTAAAGCTCCTTAACTAGAGGGCACCTGGAGTCTTTGGCTATCTTTGTTATATATCCTTACATGTCCATAGTACTTTGTCTCGAATGTGAGCTTGAGGGTAGGGACTGGCACCTTCTTGTCTTGGGGTCTCTGGTGCCCAGTGAATTCTCCAGGTGTCTCCTGCCTCCTAACCTCATTCTCCATTCTCCAGGCCACCAGCCTAATTGAGTTCCTCCTTCTCATTGCCATACCTGCCCAGTGGTGCCTCTGTGTAGAGCCTTTCTCCTTTCCTTCTCCACAACTTCAAGCTAACCTTACTTTGAAAGACCTGAGCCATAGTAGTCCTTTGTATCCAAGCCATCCATAGCTTCCTATGGCCTTGAGGACAGGGCTTGGTACTATTGGTTGGGCCTTTAACAGAGCCTTTGGGAGGCAGGCAGGCTGGTGGAGCCCCTCAAGTAGAAGCCTGCTCAGAATTAGGCTTTTAAATACATATAGTAAGATACAAAAGGAAACAGTGATTAAAATGGTTGAAGCTAGAGTTCAGAGCCCTTCTGGAATGTCGCCAAGAACCCCTGCTCTTGGTTCCCCACTGCCTTTTGGCCTTGCCCCACTGCTCGCAGTCCCTCTTCCTGTGCACCTCTCAGAATCCTGCTGGGCCTCTAGAGCTCGCCGGTGTTTCTGGGAAGCCTCTGCTAGTGTTTGTTCTCTCTGTCCCCAGAGGACCATGTTTTGGCTTTGTTTGCCTGCTGTGTCCCCCTGGAGGAGGTTGGAAGGCAAGAAGACTTTTGAATGTTTTGTCCCCAGATGATCGTAGTCCTTTTTATGGAATAGGGACTTAATATGTTTTGGGCTTTTTTTTCCCTTAAATTAAAAGATGCATCTAAAATTCATCCTCAAAGGTTTCTTTTTTAAGCCTTTTCTTGGAGGAAAAATGAGCATGATTAAGCTTTAAGGAGAATTGATCCAGCAGCTAGGGTTGGGGCCACATCTGAGGCCAGAGGTTAAAAGGCCCGGTGCTTTGACTTGCTTCTGAGCTGGATGCACGACTGTATTTTCATTTTAGTAGCGACACAAGGTGCCGTCTTACACTGAAGCTAGTGAGTTTGTTGCTCAATGAATTTTGTGTGCCTGCTCCTCCTCATGTTTTGGAGGGCGGGAGAGTGAGAGAAAAGGAAGATGTCCCAGCCCCTGTGCAGATTTCCCTTTTCTTTGCTATTTTTGAGGCCTGCTGTAATCTCTTTGTATAATGCATTTAAAATTTGTTAGTCTTACAAATAGCATTTCACATAAAACAGCTTCTGTCTGACACATTCACACTTTTTTTTGGGTCATTTAAAACTGTTAATCTGATGGAAATAGAATAGCCTTTCTTTTCATGAGGCTTGGTCCTGCTGTGCTCATTCAGCATCCTGGGCCAGAAGCTTAGGATTGGGAGCTGCCCTGTTGGTCTGCCCACCCCAGTAAAAGACAGTTTGTCCAGCCTCTGGAAACTGAGGGAGGCTCTCAGCAGGACTTTTTTTTTTAATAATAATTTATTCATTTATTTTTAGTTTTCAACATTCACTTCCATAAGATTTGGAGTTTAAAATTTTCTCTCCCTTCCCAAGACAGTGTGCAGTCTGATATAGGCTCTACTTATACATTCATATGAAACATATTTTCACATCAGTCATGCTGTAAAGAAGAATTAGAACTAATGGGAGGAACCACGAGAAGGAAGAAAGAACACAAAACAGCAAAGGAAAAGGAGAGCAGATGGTCTGCTTGGCTCTGCACTCAGACTCCGTTTTCCATCCCGAATCTTTTGGAGCCGTCTTGGATCCTTGCATCGCTGAGAGGAGCCCGGTCTGTCCAAGGCAGCCATCGCACACTGTGGCTGTTACTGTGTGCACTCTTCTCCTGGTTCTGCATCAGCTCAAGACTTAGTTCTCTCCAGGTTTTTCTGGAGTCCACCTGCTCCTCATTTCTTATAGCACAGCACGGTAGTATTGCATGACATTCCCCAGCTGATGGGCATCCCCTCGAGTTCCAGTTCTTTGACACAACAAAAAGAGCTGCTAGAAATATTTTTGTACAAATAATGATCTCTGTGGGATATTTAGTGGTATTGTGGGATCAGAAGGTGTGCACAGTTTTTATACCCTTTGGGCATAGTTCCAGATTGCTCTCTAGAATGGTCGAGTCAGTTCACAACTCCACCAACAATGCATTAGTGTTCCAGTATTCCCACATCTTCTCCAGCATTTGTCATTTTTCCTGTTTTGTCATCTTAGCCAATCTGATAGCTGTGATGTGGTACCTCAGAGTTGTTTTGGTGTACCTTTCTCTCATCAGTAGTGATTTAGAGCATTTTTTCACATGACTCTAGCTAGCTTTGATTCAGGAGGACTTTCTTCTTTGCCCTAGCCCTCTGTCTCTTTCTTTGTCCTCTTTCCCCATCACTCCAAGGCTCTGCCTTCTGGGGCCCAATTCATTATTCTTGCACAGGACAGCTTCTCAGGTATCTGGAGGCTATTGTCATGGTTTCCTGAATCTTCTTTTTCTCCAGACTCAATCTCTGTTTTAGTGTCTTGGCCCCTAGACAGGTCAGACTCAGGTTTGCCGTCCTCTCATGGTCCTTTCTGAGGTGGTGGGAACCAGCCCTGGACATGCTCTGTTGCTGCTGCTGCTTTCTCACCAGATGCTTCATTCGGGCTGAGGGGCTGGCTGCTCCTGGGAGCATCACCTTTTAGTGTGCTTAGGTGGCAGGAGCCTTTTGGACCTGGTGCAGGCCTCCCTGTGTGCCCTCATAGTCACTCCAGTGCCTCCTGGGTACCCTTGTAGGCTCAGCCTCTTCATTTATGAAATGAGGCAGGACTAGGGGAGCACTCAGATCTGTTTAACATCTAAAACTTGAGAAGAAAAGTCTGCTTTTTAAAGGCCTTAAGAGAGTTCAGGTTAACTTATCAGTTTTTACTTTGTCGTTTGTGGTCATGATGTCGTTGCTGTAGAACACAATTGTCTCTCTGCCAGGACCCATCAGCACGTGGTCTCCCTCTTAGGGTTGGAGTTGCCAAGAACAGGGAGGGAGTGAAGGACAGGCCCTGGGTAAGGGGGCATTCAGATTCAGAGGTGGGATTGAGCTCATCCCTTTCTGATTGGATGCTCCCTTTCTCTCCTTCTGCCAAGGGACCTCTCTCTGGGCTCACTTCTTTCATCTTGTGAATGAGTTAAGTTATTCAGATAAGTCACCATGATTTCTGGGATGTGTGCATGTGTATATGGGCACATGCATTTAGAATTGCCACTTGCCCTGAATTTCCACTTGGTACTTGTCATTTACTCTCTGGGTTTGGAATGTCAGTGGCTACTCTGCTGCTGGTGACCCTGGGCATCTGGCAGAAGTCATTCACTCAAGGGCCACATGAAGATTCCTTAAGTACATTTCTCACGAAAAGCTACTAATTGTCCTGGACTTGAATAGACTGTGATTCCTGCTCCTGAAGATGTGGCTTAGCCTCTGCCAGAGTCCTCATTGAATCGTTGCCAGAGAATTCTCAGTAACTGGCCAGAATCTCTGCAAAGGAACTATTGATAGCCCTGCTGATTAAGTAAGGAGTCATCTTGTAAGGTGATTGACCTTTGGGCTCCCTTCCCGATGATGGTGGCAGGGCAGCTTCCAAGAGGCTCTAGGAGGCCACCACTGTGGTTAGTTTAGTGCATGAATAAATGCACCTTTGCAAATAAAGGTGCACAAGGAGAAACCGACTTGTATGGAAGTAGAAAACACGGCAGCGGCCAAGTGTATCAGCAATGCAGTATTCACAATGCCTACAGTAACTATAAATATGCTGATATAGTTATTAATCACAAAATGGAACAGGCTCTCTACATAAGAAATATAGATAGTGCATTCGTTTAAATACCAGAAAACTGAGTCCCAAAACCAGAAAGTCAAAGCCAAC
>JAQQSU010011730.1:0-12097 GCA_028627135.1 Pseudochirops cupreus
CTAGTCTTTGCAGAGGGTGGTGGATTAGATGCACCACTTTGCTCAGTTCCCATATAGCATTAGTCTCACCAAGTTCCAATTCCAAAGGCCTGTTGAGCTTGTGTATCTTGTACCTTGGCTTCTCAAGGCTTCCCTGCTCTGCTGGATGCAACATTTGGCCTGGGATCCTGGCTCCAAGGTTACCATGAGTCAAGCTTGTGGGCTAAGAATTCTAATTCTTACACTTAAGAACTGAAAAGGACAAATAAAACTAGACTAAAATTCTAGTCCCTTCCTTGGGTCTATAGGGTCTAAAGGAAGGGAAAAGGTGGTTCTTTCCCCACTCAGCTTAGTATATGGTGCTCACACTACAGGTATAAGAGACCATTCCCATGGACATCACTGGAAAGAGAACAACTGTTGTTCCATCATGTAGATTAAAAAATGCAGTCAGTTATGGCTATTCAGCCAACAGAAAGAGGCTTCTCTCAATGATGTGGTAGGCCAACACAGTATGTCCTCTCCCAGAAGTAGGTCCTTGGTGACTTGCCAAGGGGTGCCTCCATCTTAAATGATCTGGGGTATGTGGCAAAACCCGGTTACATAAAAAATGATAATTAGATCAACTCTGACAACCCTTCATGTACGTATGATACCTCTCCTTTACCTTTTCTCTTTATCTTCATTTCCCACTCTTTTCTTCAAGGTCTTGGTGGGTGGAGGAAGGGTTAGAAAGTGAGGGGAATGGGGGTGGGGACAGAGACAGAGAGAGGGAAAAAATGGAACTAGATCAGGATGTGGGTGGGACTCTGGAAGAGGAAGGTAATACCTGACCTGAATTTGTGTTCAGGGCACATTTCTAGGGCTTCTCTTAGAAATGAAAGGAACAAGTTAAAAACTGAAAACCCACAAGCTTTCAAGCTGGTAGTTCCAACTGAAGTTTTTTTACTTCCCACATTCTGTATTCTTGGTTGCTGAGGGGGAAGCAGTAAAGGTTAGGAAGAGGGTGAAAGAAACATTTGGGGGAAACAGGAAAATTTAATTCAAGTCGACAAACATTTGTTATTTACCAAAGTCTTGTAGGGCTTTAATAGATTGTTGGATTGACTTTCCCCAAACTTGCTTCTTTCTTCTCTTCCTTCTCTTCCCTCTTCCCTTCAGTGACCAAGTACGTAGAATCTAGAAAAACTTGTAAAATAGGAAAAAGAAACATTTTGGAGGTCATGTTTAATTGCTTAGGATCTACAGGGTTTTGGCCATATCTGTCTGTGGAAATTATATTTGACAAGATTTCCTGGCTCTCTGAATGGACTTCTTCATGACCAGATGTGTGTATGTGTATGTACATGGGCTTGTGTTGTAGTTAGGTGAAGAATTTATTCTTTTAAAATATATTAAGACACTTTGGGTTCAAAGGGCTAAGGGAAAGTTGAAGAAGAGGAGACCTTAGAGAGAGGCCTCTGGGGAGGGGGAAAAGAAGAAAATCTTACCTGCTTAGGGGCTGCCATGTCTCCTGTGGCCTACCCATTCCTCATCTCACAGATGAATACTCATTACAAATCCTAGCTTTGGCCCTCCTGGCTTAACACCCCTAGTCTCCTTCCCAGTTGACTGAGGACCTTCATTGCAGCAATTCATCTAGGCCTGATCTTTCTGGCTCAACATTCAGCCATTCTTCACTGTCAACTTAACTCTCCTTCCAAGATAAAATAAATCAATCTCTGACAATATATTAACAGTAAAATGTTTGATTGTCATTCAGGTATTTTATGTCCAAGTTTTCATGGCTCCATTTGAACTTTTCTTGGTAGAGATACTGTAGTGGTTCGCCATTTCCTTCTCCAATTCATTTTATAGATGAAGAACTGAAGCAAACAGGGTTCAGGATCACCCACCTAGTTAATGTCTGAGGCTGAATTTGAATTCACGAAGGTGAGTCTTCCTGATTCTGAGCCCAGTGCTCTATCCACCCCTAAGTCCTCCCTTCTCAAATCAGTTCACAGGAGCTGAAATGGACGTATGGAAGCATCAAACACAGCCCTTTCATTGAACAGACAAGTAGACTAAAGTTTAGAAACAAAGTACCCTACATGCTAAAGCTAATTAGTAAGAGATACATGATTAAAAGTGTCTCCCAAGTTTAAGGTCAATGCTTAACTACATGCAAAGGATTGTACTTCACAGATAATATTTTACTGGCAGCCAACACCTTCATTTAACAAAAAATGGTTGACTAAATCCAGAGAAAATGGTCAACCCAAATGGAGGAAAAACATAGACTGGACTGCATTTGGGAAATTATACAGTGTTTTCAATGATTCCAAGATGTTCCCGGATACAAAATCCTGCTTTTTCAATAGTACTCTTCTCTTGGGGATATTATATAGTAGCAATTAATGAAGCACCATGTTCTTCCAAGAATCAGAATTGTTGTTATTCCAATGTACAGTGGAAAGTTATGTCAATGGAGATAAGTTGCAGATTGCTATCAAAAAGGATGTATGCACAAAATGGTATAAAAGATATCGGGGAAATATATGATTAGAAGATTCAGTGGGCTGGATGGATAGTAAGGGCAAGTAATGGGAAGCTTGAGAGCTCTCAGGGCAGCTAGGTGGTGCAGTGAATAGAGCACCAGTCCTGGAGTCAGGAGGACCTGAGTTCAAATCCGGCCTCAGACACTTAACACAAGAACTAGTTGTGTGACCTTGGGCAAGTCATTTAACCCCAATTGCCCTCCAAAAAAAAGGCAAAAAAAAAAAAAAAGCTTGAGAGCTCTACTGATGTCCACAAGGGATTAAAATACCTAGAAAAAGAATAAAGAATGCATGTGTTAGATCCTCTAAGAAAGATGTATAGAATGACATGGACAAGAAAAAGAATGAGAAGCTGTGAGTGACTTGAGATCTCCATAGTATAGTGGAAAGAGTACTGGCTCCACAATCAGAGGACCTGTGTTCAAATATTGCTTCTAATGCTTATTACTTGTGTTACTTTAGTAAGTCACTTAAGTGTTCCTAAGCCTTGGTTCTTTGTCTGCAAAGTGAAGAGGCTGGACTACACAGCCTTGATGTTATCTCTGGGCAGGAGTGTGCTAATAAATGTTTAATAACTGGCTCTTTAAAGAAAAAAAAGTACACATAAGACAGACTTTTAAATCTAGTCTCCGTGATTAATCTATATCTTTCTATCTATATTTTTATCTATAACTTTCTTAAGTCTACATAATCAGTAAAACAATAAATTGAGCCCAGATTTGTAGTGTCTGTCAATTTCTGAGGCATAAATATTAATTTCAAAAATTTAACAATCAGCTTTCCAGAACAATAGACATCTACTTCCAAGTCTAGTTCAATAATCTTATGATCCCCAATGAAGTGATTTTCACTACCCAAGTAGATGAGATCATAGATCCATTGATGTGTAGAATAATTTCACATTAGTGTTGCCTCTTTGAAATAATTTTTTATTTCTCCTGTCATTCAGGAAAATAGTTACATAACCTACCTTGGGAGGGAGGAAGAGAATAATATAGATGGAGGTAGAGATAGTAGTGGTAGTAACAATTGAAAAGAAATAACATGATAAATTTATTTTTCCTTTTCATGAAGCATATTTATATTATATTTTTAGAATTTTGTTATATATATAATATACATTTTATTTATATAATATTTATATATTATATGTGTTATATATTATACATATTTATAGAATAAAGATATTAACTTGAAACAGAGTATCCTTGTCCTTGTCCTTGTCCCTCCTTCCTGCCTTTAACCTTGTTGCCTAGGAAGTCTTTGTGAAAACTATAGAGGGGTCAGAGCATATAATAACAGTAACACCTAGCATTTATATAACACCTACTGTATGGCAGATACTGAGCTAGGTACTTTACAAATATTATGGCCTTTGATCCCCACAACAAACCTGGGAGGTATGTGGTATTATAATCCTAATTTTACAGTTGGGGAAACTAAGGCAAACAGATGTTAAAATGATTTTCTCAAGCTAGTTAAGTATCTGAGGTCAAATTTGAATTCAGGTCTTCCTGCCTCCAGGACCAGGACAATCCACTGCGCTACCTAACCACCTCCAAAGGGTAGGGTGGAGTTGGGAGGTATGTATAGTAAAAGACATCCATTTATCCATGTATTGTTTTAAACAAGTAAAGTTGACTGAAAAAGAATATCCAGGTCAAATTAAAGGCAGAGAGGAAAGAGGTGTAAAAGGGTAAAGTCTAAGGGCTCTATTTATAGAGGAAAGTTTCCTTAGTCATTGGTAGGAGATTTTTAACAGGCTGAATGTATGTATATTGACCTCATATAAGACTAATTCAGTCAATGTTCCCTAGGGAATCTTCTAACATGAAAACTATATTTAGACCCATTTATGTCAAACCCAAACTCCAATTTGATAGGTTTGGGAGTGGACCTATGACCTCATTGGCATAAGGAACTCTTGGGTGAGGGAACTCAGTGCAAGTTGGCACCTCTCCTACAACTTGCAGTCTTAGAGAATTTCCTGGAACATTGAGAAATTAGGTGACAGAGTTACCTGGCTGGTAAACCTAGGCATTCTTGGCTTTGAGGATAGCTTTCTGTCCACCATGTTACATGCTTTTCATTCTAACTTATTCCCTCTCTTTCTGAGAAAATAATCTCTTCTCTTCCTGGAAACTTACAGAAATTGTAAAGAATTATAATTGCCACCATGGACTCTTCCATTCTTTAATTGTTAACTGGTCACATACTGACTATGACAGAATTTACTCATCCAATAAATGTTTACTGGGTAGTGTTTGGGTTACAAGGATCAGACACCTGTTTTGGACAGGAATTGCCCTCTGCTTAAGCAGAACATAGGATCATAGATTTAGGGCCTGATCCAGTCTAACACCCTCCTTTAGCAGATGAAGGAACTGAGGCCCAGAAAAGGCAAGTGACTTCTTTAATGTGACCCAGTGAGTAAGTAGATGGCCTGGGATTCACACTCAGGTCCTGATGCTCTAAATCCAACACTCTTTTCACTGTACCAGCAGGAGCCTAGTTTCAAATGCTCCATAATGGTCCTCAAAGTCAAAAAATATAAGAAGTTATTTAAAACCAACTGGAAAAGCATTAAGCTTTAAAAGACATATAATAGGCAAATACTAAATTACTTGCATTGTATATGTATTAAACTATTATTGGGGACATTTTAAACACATTCAAAGCAAGAGAATTCAGTGCTAAAACACTGGAAAAAGAGAGAAAGACATGATTTGACCCACTATATCCATTCACCATCTAGCAAGGTGGTTTTATTTTGTTTTTTAACTTTATTTAAATCATAACTGCACCAGGCAAAGGGTTTCATAAAAGGAAATACCTCTAGTGTTATCTGGTAAGGGTGTTTCTGGTGGCATCCATACGTGTAAACAGCTTACTCAGGAGTCTTAGGGCTTAAACTCAGGTGTCATGTTCATCATGGTCCCAGATGACACAGAGCCTTTGGAGACTCTGGACTATCTCTCACTAGGAAGGTTGTATTTTGTGCTTCTGTGTGTACATACATATGTTTATGCACATCCATCCATCCCCCCCTCACATTAGAATGTAAACTCCAATAGGATAGGGATATTTTCTTTTCTTTTTTCTTTTCTTTTGTCAGTACATCGCCATCACAAAGCACATAATAGTGCCAGTGCCTAGAACATAGTAGATGGTACAGTGCATAGGGGACTGGAGTCAGGAAAACCTGAATTCAAATCCAGCCTCAGACACTAGTTGTGTGACCCTGGATAAGTCACTTAACCTCTGTTTGCTTCAGTTTCTTTATCTGTGAAATAAGGCTCATAACAGCATCTACCTCTCTGGGTTGTTGTGATGATCAAATGAGATAATCAAATGCTTAGCACAGAGCCTGGCGTGTAGTAGGTGCTATGTGAATGTTAGCTGTTATAATAGTTGGCAGCAAGATGGCTAATTTGGCATCAGGAAGATTTGAGTTTGAATCCTGCCTGAGAAATTTGCTAGCAATGTGACTGATCTGAATCTCTCATACTCAGTTTCCTTATCTGTTAGATATGGATAATAATAGCTTCAATTCCAAAAGGGGTTTTGTAAGGATCAGATTAGATAATAATATGGAGTGTGTAATTCATAAAGCCAGGGTCAGATGACTGGGGCTGATGGTAAAATTTTCAATGGGAGCATCTCCAACTCAGAAATCAGCAAATGCTATCAGTCAGGGCTTGGTCAATCATTTTGTTGATTGACTAGACCACTCTAGTCAAACTCAAATACAACTTCAAGGGCATATGGACTTAGAAAACCACAAATTAGCATTATCTTTGTTGTATTGTATTTTTATTTATTTTATTAAATATTTTCCAATTATATCCTTGTAGCACTAGGGACTTTTGCCAGCTGCTTTTGGTCCAGAGAGCAGAGCAGGCTTGTCACCTTCTGGCACGTGAAGAAGAGAAGGAAAAAGTGTTAATAATATGGATTAAGCTTAAAAAGGTGTTGTGTGTGTGTGGTTTTTTCCCAGAGATTCAGTCGTTAAATATTAATCAGCATATCATTGTACGTATGTCAAGTGCAGAACATAAAGTCTTATGAAATGTCTAGCCATTGTTAGTAAATGCTTGCTTGATCCTTCTACTGTGAATTCACATAAGTCCCCTCTTAGAAGACTTTCTTTAGGGCTCAATTTAGGTGTCACCTTCTCTAGGGTGCCTTCCCTAATCGCCCCCATTGAGAATGCATTTTCCCTCCTCAAATTGTCTTATGTTTATATAACTCCTCTTGACTTGCCCAGTTAGTGAGCGTTGCCATGGGAACACAAGACGCCCAGAAGTTACCATGGCAACCAGGCAGACTTTTACCAGGAGTGCACAGGACACGTGGCATTTGAACTTGGCATTGGAAGAAGACTGGGAAGAAGGATGTTATCTGACTGGGAGCTCAGGGAGGACAGATAGGAGTTAAAATGTTACTCCTGACATCATTCCCTGTCCCTCCTTTTCCCCCCACCTCCAGCCATGCAGATTGTTGTTGCCAAAAATGTAGATTGGAGCTGAGGGGCTGAGACAGAGAGATTGCCAAGAGCTAATCGTGAGAAGAAATGATAAGAGAGAAGCTACTGAGACCTACTGTGGCAGCATGGTGGCCCCCATACTGCAACCCAAGACCCTTCCTCTCTGGAAGGAGGAGAACCAGTAGGTCAAGTCTTTGACCAGTTAATGTAAGACCTCTTCCATCAGGGATGGAGGAGTGAGAAAAGAATGCCAGGAGTTCAGGGGGTGTGTGGCTTACCAATCCACTTCCTTTTGATTCTTAGTTCATCTCTCCTTGCTGTTATCTGGGAGGGGTGATGGTGGTGAAGGGGGAGGGGTAGTAAGAGGGATGTTCCCCCTCCCCCACAAAAGGAAGAAAACACAGTCACTGAAACTTTTTATTATTTTTTTAAATGCAAAAAAGAGAACATTAAGAAATTCAGAAGGAGGCACAGACAAACAGGACAGTTTTGAAAGTAAAGTACATTTACTATACACTTTTAAAAGAATCAAAGTATGGAATGAAGAGTTACAGTTTGGGGTACTATTTTTTGTGTTCTGCTATGTATATGAAAAAGCTTATTTCTGAGGCTTTTGTTAAGTTTAGAATAAATGAAATTAAATTTAAAATTAGAGTTAAGCACTTTGTTGAAATCTAGGAATGCTACGTCTACAACCTTGCCCTGATCTGTTGGTCAGTCACCCTATTAAAATGGAAATTTGCTTGGTTTATGTAACAGGATGCAGAAGCAGTTTCCCCAAAAGAATGCTACTGTGAATAGCTTTTAAAGTTCTGATTACACAGTATAGTGAACAGTCCATTTATTCCATAACAAATCAAGGCAAACATTCACAACAAATCACAATATAATATTCACAACATCACATCTTATCACAGAAAATCAAAATATAGTGTTCACAACAGCTTAACATTAGAATGGCCACATAAATTTTCACCAAAGTGGTCACAGTATTAAGAACAAAAGAATAATCATCTGGTATCCCTAAGGAAGTTTGCCTCCTCACTCAGTCATTCAGTCATCTTACAATACAATAATCAGTCTTCTACTCATGGACTTGTTAATCACTAAATACAATCATTAAAAAAAAAATTACACAAACCCTCCACCCTTTGGTGTCTAGTAAACTTCAGTTTCATCACGCATTCAATATCCAAAGAGAGGCCTTTTCTTCATCTTGACTCAGGGTGGTCTCTCAGATTCCTTGGATCCCCTTCCATGGTCCCAGCTCCTACCTGAATCCACCAGTCACCTGGATTCAGAGGCAGACAACTCCCATGTCCTTGTCCAGTCCTCTGGGCAGTTCCTGTTACACATTGAAGTTGACAGGGTCCAGCAGATCTCAAAACCTTCACAACTTCTGTTGCCAGGAACTCAAGGATCAACCAAGCCACAAACAGTCTTACCCTGGTCATGCTTCTTTAGTCCTCCAGCAGTTCAGCTGTCCCTAGAACCCAGAAGAAATCCCAGCCTTCCAGGCAGCAGCCACTTTGGCCTTCTAGGAGGCAGCAGCTACTTTGGGCTTCCAGGAAACTCCAGCCTTCACCAGATCTCTCAGCAGAACAGCTTCTTCCACCACGAGTAAAAATTCTTGATTCTGACTGTCTCTTCTTAAATACACACACACACACATTGGCTTCCCATCTCAGCCAACCTCTTCCTGTTACGTCAGCAATAGGAGACAGAATTCACACTTTCTGCTTCTTTCACAGAGGTACTTAGCCCTTAGTTACTAAGGGCTAAGTACCTGCTAAATTAATTACCGTTACAGTTTAGTACAATGAAGCCATGTTGGTTCTTGGTGATTTTTTTGTTCCTAGTTCTATGGGGACTGAGCTAAACTATGAACTGAGATGATATATGGGTAGGAAGAGGATTATGTCTTTCATGTGGTGAGGGAGTAAATTTGTGTATTGCAATTATACCTTTGGAAATAGAATCTCTCTTCCTTCCTTCCTACTTTCTTTCTTTCCTTCTTCCTTCTTTTCTTCCTTCCTTTCTTCCTTCCTTCCTTCTTTCCTTCCTTCCTTCCTACTTTCCTTCTTTCCTTCCTTCCCTCCCTCCCTCCTTATCCTCTTTCTTTCTCTCTCTTTCTTTCTTTCTTTTTTTCTTCAATGTTATATCCCTTATATTCTGCCCAACTCTAGAATACTTTGTCTTTGGCCCTAGTCCTGTCCTCTTTGCTTGGGCCATCCCCCATCTCTGGAATGAACTGTCCCAACCTCCAACTCTGATCTTTGAATCTCTCCCCTCTTTGTTGACCAAACTCAGATGCTCCTTCTTTCCCCATAACCCCACCCTCCAGTGAAAGTGAGATCTCCCTTAAATTTCTCGCTGTACTTTGCCTGGATTTTTTCTATATTTGTATCTCATACTCTCTACTATTTTTCTTTTTTAAGTCAGAGTTGTTTGTGCATCTCTTTCTCCCACGTGATTGTAAATTTTTTTTCAAGTAGGAGCTGTGTGGGTATTATTTTTTATCTTTTCTCTCTGGTTCTCCTACCCATAATCTAGCACCATTCCTTGCACATGCTACATAATATTCACTTAATAAATGCTTATTGAATTGAATTATCAAATGAATATGTTGGTATTTAATTTCTTAGCTTAACAATTAAGCTCAAACTGAAAACAGATTTAGCCTCATTCATATTCCCTTTACTGAGCACTTATTTTTTCTAAAGGACAGGTATCCTTCTTACATTGGTCCCACCTTGGTTTGAAGTTCTAAATAATCTGTCATCATGGGACATGAGGGAAAAAAATGCTGGGGAGAAAGGGAAGATGAAGCTTTGGGGAACTATTGAAATGTTACTGGAAGCATTGCTTCCTTCCATTCATACAGACTGTTGAGAGTTGAATGTCTTTGGTTTAAACAACAGGAATTCTGCTCAAGCAGGCTTTCAAACGAAATAGAACTCTCAGAAGCCCATTGTTTGCTGGTAAATGCCTCAGAGGAGGAGAGTCAGGACAAATGTAAGGGCAGAGCCAAATCAGAGCTTTCAAAGGTAGCTTTCATAGACACACATATATGTATGTTTTATACCCATATATACACATGTACATATATACACACATGTGTATGCATTTATATGTATGTGTGTGTATGTATACATTCACATAAGCCTGGATGGAAGGAATTCATTCACACCAGGGTACTTTGTTCCAAATTATACTCAAGGTAGCTGATCGTTTCAAATGTTTAGCCTATGCTATGATAAAACAGTGAAAGGGAAGATTCATTGGCAGATAGGAAAATGACTTCTGGCTTCATATTTTCAAGTGCTCAAATATATTCTTTTCATTAGAGTCCTGTAGGACCATTTGATTCCCATCTGATCTTGAATCTAGATTGAGAGAATATTCTCTTCACAACATCCTTTGAGACAGGGAATGTAAGCATTTTCCAAATGAGGAAACTGAGTTATAGAGAGGTTAAATGACCCAAGATCACACAATTACTAAGTGGGATAGTCAGGACTTGAATAGAGGATCCATGGACATCTTGGGTGAATGCTCTGTCCTACAATAATCAGTCATTCAAAAACTATTGGAAAATGTTTATTAAAAAAGCTTTTATAAGTTATATAATAAGTTTATAGAAATGTTCATATTAAAAAGTATTAAAAATGTAGAAAAATTTACATATTAGAAAACATTGGCCATCATACTAGGTACAGAGACAAGTAATGAAATAATTCCTGCTTTCAAGGTACTTAGACCATAGGTCTAGCTGAAATATTAACTTAAACTTTCTGCCCAAAAGAAAGTTTCCGTGGTGGCATGGGAAAGAAGACAGATCCAGGTAGGAAGCTCCCAAAACAGACCCAGAGGAATGCTCAGTCAGGAATATAGAACTGCTATTGACCAGTGGAGGGGAAGGGAGAGGGATGACTTGCTTCCATGATCCTCATGATCAAGATAAGGAAGGAAGAATTCACCAGGTAAGCAGAGAAAAGATAGATCACTGAGTTCCTGCACTTTCTTCCCACTCGCCACACTTAGAGATCAATATCTTTTTTAATACAACATATTTAATACAAAAAAAAATACAGAAAGGACTCCCACCTGAGCCCACAGATGGTCAAGAAACTCTTTCCCTGCTTTCAATGACTCCACCTGTGACCTAGCTGGTGTATAGGCAGGACTTGACATGTATTATCTTGTTTGATGTTCACAACAGTCTTTTGAGGTGGGTGGTATTTTAGATAAAGAAACTGAGGTTGAGAGGTTAAGTCACTTGCCCAGAGTCTCAGAACTACTAAGTGTCTGAGGTAGGTTTTGAACTCACTTCTTCATGACTCCAGCTCTCCTATACCTCATCAACTGGCAGCTTAGAATGCTCCCCTAGAGTGAGTCTCCTTTGTAGACTAGAAAGTCCATTCCCCCAAACATGTACAACTACTTGATTTGCAGAATGAAGGGAACAGGAAGTCTCACTTTGCTTTTTCTAGGTCCTCTCTTTGTGCCTTGAGGCTTCTTGGGTGGCTGCTCCAAGTGCCTTTGGTTTTCTGTCTCTCCACTGCCTGCTTCCTCTGGACATGGGGCACACTGTTGGGCTCTCCTCTTCAACCACAACGATCTCTCCTCAGTGCTGCCTTTGTCACCAACAACTTTTTCTGGGGGTATTTGCTGGGCTTCAAGTCGGCAAGACCTGAGTTTGAATTCTTTCTTGATCATTTATTAGACCTTATTATATATAATATTATATTAGACCATATTATATGACTCTGAGCATATTACTTAACCTTTCTCAGCCTCAGTTTCCTCATCTGTAAAGTGAGGAAAATAATAGCACTTCCCTCATAGGGTTGTTGTGAGATTCAAATGATGTAACATATAGAAAACATATTATAAACCTTAAAGGGCTATATAAATACTAGCTACTGTCATCTTCACCATCATCATCATTATTGAAAAAGTATTTTGCCTTCATGTTTTTATAATAAGCTACTGGCATAGTCCTAGGTTGGAGTAGAACAGAATCTGTATCATCTATTAACATGATTAATTAATGGTCATTAATATGATACAATAATCTATACAATCTCAGCAT